>JAOEHY010049968.1:0-41363 GCA_025447955.1 Psilopsiagon aurifrons
CCCAGGGAAGTTGTGAATGCTCCATCCCTGGCAGTGCCCAAGGCCAGGTTGGACAGAGCCTTGGGTGACATGGTTTCATGTGAGGTGTCCCTGCTCATGGCAGGGGTGTTGGAACTAGATGATCTTAAGGTCCTTTCCAACCCTAACTATTCTATGATTCTATGATTCTATATAGTCACTCTTGCACATTTTGGCATCACACAAAATAGGTGTGTGAAATTTATAGTAATATAGTATGTTCCCGAGAATATAATACCTATAAGCTATAATGCCTGAGCTGCCACAGGTATTACTTCACCCCTAAATGCCTTATCTGTAGGTCAAGTCCCTGTGGGTTGAAAAACAACTTGGAGGGAGCTGAGAGAATTAATTAAAAAAGCATCTTTCTTCCAATCCCTGTGAGTTCACTGCCCCAAACACTAGCAGCCTGACGCCCAGAACGTGCATAAACCACTCCTCAACAGGAGGCTTAAAACTTGCCAGCCTTTAACCTCCAAGCAAGAAGCAGCTTTATTCACCTCTCTCCCTGGTGCAAAGAGCACAAAAAGTTTTCTCAAATTGCCTACTGGGAGCTTTCCTTCCACAAAGGCAATCTCTGTGTATTACCCAGTCTTGGAAAACATATAACCTAGTATCCCCACTACTGCTTCAACCTACAACCTTCAGTGGACAGTACACTGTTGTCACGTCCATCACTAACGATTTGCAATAGCTGCAAGGGTTGACTAACTACATCTGATAACATCCAGTGAAAATAGACTTTCTTTCATGCTTCTGGCAGCTTAAGTAAATATTCAAGCCAGGCTCTTCACCTGAGTTATTCTAGCACTTTACAACATACATAGGAGAAACACTGATGAAGTCTTGCCCAGGAGAGAAATAATGAACAAAATTATAAAAGATGCATAATTCATGGCACGCTACCTCTAACTTAGTAAAGATCTCTAAGGTGTCAGAAGGAGATAAAGCTTTTAAAAGCGATTCAGTCATTCCAATCTGTGTCTTCGCCAAATCAAGGTCTCCTTTTAGTTCTGCTGTATTCAAGCTGAGGTCACTGGTCCCCCGCTTCTTTGACAAGAGCTCTTTTATTAGCTCCATTTTTTGCACAACAGATGATCTGATGACCTTAAAATTGAAAAGAAAACATCGTTAAGAAACTATAGCAGATTGATTTCCTAGAATATTACTGAACTCCATGACAGACATAAAAAGCAATAAAATTACCTGAAATCCAGATATTTCAATCACAGCTTGTTCTAGTTTCTTTCTCTCCCACTCCACAAATTGAAAAATAATAGTATTTAAGCCCTGTTCTTCCTAGCGCAGCTGATTTCATCTTTATTTGTGATGGCATTTACTGGTGCTGCTTTACTAACAAATTTATTTGTCAGTCTACCCTCAGCTGGATGAAGGCCTTACCTGCACTTTTGCTACCATGCAAAGGAAGGTGCCAGCTCCCCCTGTAACACACCTCCCTGCAGTGATCCCACTAGGGCAAATTCCCCATGCCGATTCAAACAATAGGCAAGGAGAGCAGAAAGGTAGGGAGCTCTGGCTCAGACCAATCACAAGGAACAATAGGTCCTTAACTTTGTCCTTAAGGCTTGTGCAGATTTGCAAGAGACAGCAACTCAAGGGCATCTGGTGCTCCCAAGAAGCAGTGTGCACAGTACAAGGTTGCCGAGTCCTTTCCTAAGCTCCTTAGATCACTTTACCCAGTGAATCTCCTCCGAGTTCACTGCCTGCTGAGGATAAACACAAACAGGCAAACCAGGTCAAGCTCAAGGTGCATCTGACAGACACTGGGATCACATGTTTAGGGAACTGGTACAGGATAAAGGTAGGTTAATGTGATCTCAAGCAGTGGAGAATAATTTATTCTTTGCTATGTGCAGTTAACACAAAAAGATGTAGACTTCCTTATGATATCCCAAAGGAAAACATCACAGGAAAACACCACTCTATGCAAATAGCTACATGCTACCAAGCTACCTTAAGCCATATCCAGGTAAAGGTACAGTTTAAAACAGTCAGCATGCTGAGTTGCTGGGATCCCCAAAGGAATGACAAGGCCCACTGTTACTGGCCAATAGCTAAAAGCCGGATATCACTCATATTGGCCTCTTTCAGCAGGTCTGCAAAACCGCTGGGTCACATCTAAGCTCCTAAAAGGCACAGGACTGAAAGAGGCCTTTGGTTCTAACAGCTGTAGAAAGACAACAAATGAAAAGTCACAGCTAATAGCCAACAAAATGCTTCCAATTCTCTTTGGCTTGATTTAAGTCAAACCACAACATGCTTGTGGCAAAGATGATACTAGAAGCACATCTTTAGTAATGAGTACTGGCGTATTAGCTGTAAAAATGTCTTCGTACCTGCAGCTCCAGCGGAGGTTCATTACTATTTAGAAGTTCTTCTATCTCAGCCACTGTGTTGTCAAATTTCTGTAGTTTCTCCTCTTGGGCTTGTAAGCATGCCTAATGGTGGAAAACCACATCAGTAATTGTGTTTCCCCCAAATTAAATTTCCATCTTTCCCTTAGAAAATTACATTCCTGATACTGTGATTCTCCAATGTGGCATATAGAGTTTCCACAGATGATCCATATCCTGATTTTCACTTTAATTATTCATCCTTTTTTTGTGTTAGAGTCAGAAACACTCTGTTTCGCAGGCAAAGCAGTTGTTAATGCAAATCTACCATAAACTTATCACTAGTTATTATTTTATTTAGTTATTATATTTATATAATTATCATAATTATATATAACTATATTATTATGAATATTTATATTATATATTATGCTTATTATATATTTCTTATTTTGATTGTAGAATAACTTATTTTATATTAACCAAAATATATTTGCAAGAAAATTATCTTTAATTTTGGTTGTTTTTTTTTCTTGCTGCTACTATTGAAAAAGGATATTCTCAGATGTTTCAGTCTAGAAGTGGCATCCTGACAATACACTTTGGTAGGGACTTGTTAAAATACAAGCCATGCTCTAAGCACTTTTTTAACATAGATCCTTTGTATATGAAAAGATCTCTACTCTACCTTTGAATGAATTTTGGAACAAGCCAGTAATGTGGAAGTAAAATATCATGTTCAACTAACGAAACAGGATAGTCACATTGTCTCATATTCCCAAACTGATACTCCAAACTCCCTTAGGACAAAGTACTCCTGCTAAAGTCCCTATACAAGCAATCATCAAAACCCAATCATGCGCTGCAGCCCTTAAGAGAGTTTCCATTTGCATTTGCATACTTGCTACAGTGGAAAGCACGACTTGTCTCACATTATTTATAGTGAAATGATCTTTAAGTATACAGTCAAATAATTCATTACTCTTTTCTTTGCTTCTTGAAAGCAGCTGCACAAGTGTTCTATTGGGTGGTCACAAAGGACCCTGGGTTTCAACCCTATATAATATGATACATAATGCAACAGTTGTTTTGGTTTTTTTTGGGTTTTTTTGTAATTAACATTAATGTAGAGATGCTTCAGGATCAACAGCAAAAGAAATAACAGTAAATGGACATAAGAACCTGAAGAGCTCTGAGGTAATTTAAGAAAAATAGCAACACATAGAGTTCAGCTTTCTCTCCTCTATTCTGCTCTTATAGTAGCTCATAGGAAACATGGTTTCTCTCCCCCTTGCCCTCTTCTCCCCTCTGAGAACTGTTCTCTTCCAGAGGAACCTTATCGCAGACACCCGCAGCACAGTCCTTTCCTAAGCACCAACAGAGGCATGCTGGGGGCATGGTCACATCATGCCAGACTTGAGCAGTTTCCAGGTAACAAAATGGCTCTTAAGATGCAGTTGCCAGCTGGTGCATTTTTACTGAAGCCATCAGGGACCTGAACCACCCCAGGTAAATTCCAACAACACAATGGTAAAGGCAATAACAATGTGACAAAATATCAACCTCTGCACCGTGTTTATACTACTGGCTTATTGGGAAGATCCATATACAAAGAAGACCCAGGCTTTTTACTGCTCTGCGAATTAAAACAAATGAGCTGTGCTCTGTGCTAACAGTAGCAGTAATGCTGCAAATAAGTGTAATTAAAAACAGGGCATTTGTAGTATGTAAACACTGAGAAAAAAACATATGCATATTTTCAGCTAAGCATAGATGGGATATATTTATGTCTCAATCCTATGCAAGCAGGAAATATTTTTGTTTAGTAGACACTGGCATATAGCTAGTGCATACCAACAAAGTGGCAAAGCTGGTCAGCTACGGATCTAAAGTCAGAAATCTAAATATTTACCCCTGTATGTGAGGCTCTTCAATGGCACAGAGCTTATGCGTGTGTTTTTTACATCCAACTGCACCCTGATATCAAGAGTTAAAGCTACAGCCTGTGCAACAGGGGCATGGGCAGCTCAGGCTCTGCTGGTGCAGCCTCTGGAGACCTTTAGCAGCCAGCCACTACTAAAGCCACACTATATCTGCTGCAGAGCACACCGGAACAAAGACTGCAGGAGCAAATAAGCCACCTCTGCAACCTCTTCCTGAACCATGCATTGTCCGATCATTTCTGAGGCTCCAGCATCTTCACTGATAGGCAATTTCTAACTAGAAAACTAGTCACTACCCTATACACAATCTCTTCTTGCTCTTCTCAGGCACAAGGAAACGTGCACTATTGTACTCTAGACTACAAGCTTCCCAAGCCTTCTTTGCTGTTTGTACAGCACAAAGGAATGAGAGGGCTTCTGTAGTCTAAAGCAGCATTTGTAGTGTTGCATTAATTTCAAACAATTTAGTATACATATACTCCATTATTAGTTTCCAAGACTTTTACCCCCAATATATCGTATAGTACCCTGAGTGAAACTGTGCATATACAATTGCAAATGTTACAACTTCCTCTGCTTTTGCAGTGCTGATATGTCTGTGATGTGCGTGTTTATAGTCCAAAGTCTATATCACTCCAGTTAATAATAATAAATTTCTATTCAACTTACCTTCAGCTGTGTAAGGTTCCCTTCAGTAAGACAATGGCCTTCTGCATTCTTAAGTTCTGCATATGCCCAAGCATCGATTGTGCCAGATAAACTAAGAAGTTTGTCCCACAAAGCCTGAGCTCTTCCCAAATTATCACAGTAGTTTTCAGTCTTTTCATTGATCTATTGTGAGATTTATGTACAGAAAACACACATGGATTTCAAAATGAGAGTTATAGTCTAAAAGCAAAATCAGCTAATAAAATAAGAGCGAAACGAAACCACCCACAAAAACAACAAGTGCAGCAAGGGAAAAAAAAATCTCATGCCTTCACACTGAACTGGTCATGGAGAAGATATTTAAATCCCTGCCACACATGTCACCAAACATACCAATCACAACAGCAGCTTGCCAGTTTTAGGGCAGGTTTAGAAAGGAGCCTTGCTCATTAATGTTTATCTACTCTCAGTAAATACCATCTAATCTCAGTACTGATGCACTGCTTAGACTGACAGTGCAAACATTTCTCACCAAAAGCACCAGCACTGTAATTCTCCAGATTGTCTCCGAAGTCTAAATCCACAGTTGTTATGAAAGCTTACAGATTCATGCAGAAAGCACAAATATTGCCTTTCTGCCCCTCCTAGAATTATTTACTGTCAAGCAGTACCCATGATATAAACTACCTGAGAGATGAGAAACATTATGCCAATAGCCGCTTGACAAGCTCTGCTCTGGTAAACACTTGGATTTATCTCTTAAGAATCTCTGCACTTAATTTATTGCAAATATTACACATGCGTCAGAATCAATTACTATAATGCATAACAGATAAGACCACCCTGACAATTTACTTTTTACATACATCCAGCCATCTGTCCACAATAACGTTAGCCTCATTCTCAAACGGAGGCTCCTCAAAGCTTCTCATTTTATTGAGCTGGAATTGAAGATTTTTGCAGATCTGATTTATTTTGTCTACATCTTCAGCATGATCATTAAATTCCTCTTTTGCCTCTTCAATCTGTGAAAAATGTCAAATGGACACTTATGAATATGTTTACTCAGGATTGTTTACTTGGCAAAACATTTTTAAATGATGCACTGCTCTTTTCAGTTTAGAGAAACAACAGCCTTACAAAAAATAATCTATTTTATCTATCAGGAATTTCATATATGATGAGATTAAGAATGCATCCAGCATTGTTATATCCATGTCATGCTGATAGGAACATTTCTCTGTTAGAAATTTGTATTATTCTGTTACTGGTTACAAAGCAGCTGAGTGGGAACTGTGGATAACACATTTCTGACTAAGAGAGCCAAAACTACGGCTTGCTTTAAAATTTGCAATTGAAAGATCCAAGGGGACTGTACATCCATACACAGAACCTCAATTACAGAAATAAACAATGCACAATGTAAAAATCATCTGAGACACTATTACAACTACTAAAAAATATAACCCAGCATTCTGATCTCTAGGTTTTTAACTGCTTTTTTTAAAAAGCTTAAATCCTACTTAAATATGGCATTCTCAAATATGCCATTGCCAGAAACTGAAATGTCCCTTTTTCCTACTTTCTATTTAAACATTAGACTGCTTCTTTGTGCTTAACTGCAATGTCAGTGTTTACAAACATGGAAGCTCGCTGGGAAAGAAACACTGACCTCTACTGTTAGGCAACTTGATATTAAAAGCTATCATTTCCTGGAGACAAGCCTAATACAGCCACTGTGATAAGTGGAGCAGCACACACAAATTAGAACGAAGTAGAGGAGCTTCTCTGCTACTATTTATATAATTATAAATAAAAAATTACCAGCCCTCAAGGACATGCCTGTACTGTGCCACAGCTATTGCAGACCACATTTCTGAGAGTGGCAATTGCAAAACTGAGTGTGAGGATGAAGGGTTGCTACGAAAGAGGTCTCCATACAAGTAGGGACCAGGGTATGCAGGCAATATCCCCTGCAGCAGGAGCCTGAGTGATATGACATGCCAGAAGTCTCACTGGTGAAATGATGTGATATGCCTGAGTGATACAAGATGCCAGAGTCACTCTGTCTCAGCTAAACACTGCACGGCACAGAGATACCATCCAAAGCCTGGAGGAAGAAGCCTTACATTCCCTCTTGAATTTAACCATCCCAGCACTGCCTGAGAGCAAATGCTCATATGGGTGACGCTTCAGCAGAAAGCCTAAAAATCAGATGTGCGCAGTCAGTTATATAACCCATCCAGGAAATGTGAAATCTGTACGATAAAATGGTCACAATGGACATGCTGCTGTTCACTAATCCATTAGCCATGGACAACTATGTCCAGTGATTGTATTCACTTAGCTAAGAAGAATGTAGCTGACTGCCCAATTTTTGCCTGAAAACATGGTAAACTTTAAATAGAGAGAGCGTCCAGCAAAACCTGCTCATTCAGTCTCCTCAGCTAATGGAAAAGCTACTGCAAATGTTTAACTGCTACCGAAGACAGCATGGAGCAAATGCTAACTACAGAGGCCAAGGCTCTTACACAGAAGGTCTGTCTTCCAAGTAGGTGTGTGACATAAGACAAGTGAGAGGAGAAATACTGAACTATGTTGTTATGGCTTCTAATCAGAACAAATTTTGGTCAGCAAAGTCAGTCAGATGGCAAAGAATCATGCTGCAAGTGCAAGCAGCTCAAGGAAACACTGTAAAATCACTCATAACCACTTTGGCCTCCTAATCCACATTCTAAGGCAGCACCATGCTAGCAAGCTCCAGGCTGCCCCTGGTGACAATGACATACAGGTGAGGTACACAAGCTCCAGCCTGGGCAGCAACAGAGATCTGTCATGGCCCAGTCTCTGAGCAGATGTGCCATGCCGACACAACCTTACTGCTCCTGTTCCTGATCCAGCTTGCTTGAAGATTTCTACACAGAACTGGACAGTGCAGACAAACCCCACAGCCCTGCCTGGGACCCAGCAACATGAGCAAGGAGAAGATACAGATCTATATCCTTGGTTACAAGCTATAGTGATGTCAGAGAAACAAGCAGCCACAAGGAGCTGCATTACCTATTATTTTTGCTTTCAGTGGTACAACATTTTAAAGAATCTTCTTAGTAACAAATTAATTCACAAACTGCCCACTATAAGCTGTTTAACCTGGTAGAAAATAAATATTCTAAAGGATATGGGTGAAAATGGCTGATTAGAACATATAGTTTTGGTAGGACAGGATTTTGTCTTGCTTTCATATTAGATCATAGTTTTCCCATGTTGTTGAGTTTTTGTGGTTTGGGTTTTTGTTTTGTTTTGTGTTTGGTTGATTGGGTCATTTTTAATCCCTCCGCTTTAACAAGGCATAGATTTGCTAAGCAGAACTAGACATCAACTTAAACTAAAACCAGGGTATGGGCTCTAAGTCTATTTTGGAAGCCAGAGTAGAAGCAAGGTCTTAAGATACTCCCTGAAGGCTGAGTGTACAATGGCAAACTTACATATAAATGCTCCCAGGAAAGGCTTTTGTTTCCTTTTCAATAAGTTCTTGTAACTCACCTTTGCTATTAGTCTGTTCAAATTCTCCTTCCCCATGTAAGAAGTTTGCTGGGAAAGCACAATCTCCTGTTTCTGGATAATGCTTGTCAGACTAGTTTTGCAGCTTTGATATTGCTTCAGGAGCTCCAGAGCCCTTGCACACTGTTCCTGGCTATTAAAAAAAGAGATGTATTATTTAAGGCCTAAGCATAAAACAGCAGCCTCAACCTCTTGTTAGTTTCCTTCTTCTATATTCAAGATATGGGGATTTTGGTTACTATATTTGGAAGAGAGAAAAGAGAGATAAATTGTACCAGTCATAAACCCTGTGATACTGTGTGATACCTGGTGTGGTAGCTGGACAGGTTTTGCAATCAGAAATTCCCTTCACCATTGGATGCTTCTGATTTACATTTAATTGTGATGTGAATTGAGCACTTCTGTGTGTATGATACTCTCCACTTGAAAGATGTGCTCAGTCACCAGTACACTGGAATACAACACGCAGCATATATCACAACAGCTTGGGTGCTGGGCTGTGGGAAATGCCACCTCAGCCCAGCCTTCAGTGGGATATGAAAACAGATTATTCTTAATGACACCTGTGCAAGGCATGAGGATTAGCAGAACTGTGCCAGTCCATATAAAGCCTCCAGGCACCTTTAAAAACCGTAAGAGAAGGACAGATGCCCTGGGTGACCAATTGTAGCCTTTCCCAGTCTTCACTCTCACAGACTTACCAAACCAAGCTCCTTTGTTCTTTTCCCACATTAGAGACTATTTTTCCAGCTGTCTTCTTTCATTTGCTTCAGTTTGACTTTTCTTTTTGAATGTGCTGGCATGAAATGCACAGCAAACACAGAAGGCACATCATTCCCAGCAGCAGCCAGGTTTTTATTTTGGGTACCAACTAAGTCCAACATACCACTACATACCTGCTCAATGATGAGACTGTGATGTCTTTAAAATATGTAACATTCAGGAGAACTGGCTGCAAATTTCTAAGTACAATTCTTTGCTTTATGACAGTTTATAGCATCTTAACAGTAACATTTACTACTGTATCAGTATTTCATTGACTTTAAGTATGGTCTAAGGCTTTCTTTCATTTTACAAGCAAACTTCTTACTTGTACAATGCTACTTTAAAATGTAGCCTTTCTCCTTACCATTCAGCAAGCAAGAATTTTGTATCTTCCCATAATCTCTCTGTAACTCTACACTGTTCATTTGCTTCCTCTGCTTTTTCCTCCTTGATCTGTAGGAGCTTATCAGCAATTTCTTGCATAGATTTCATTTCAACAGCAGCACAATCCAATTCTTTTTCCAATTCTGTTAATGATTTTACCCTTCATAAGGAAAAAAATGAAATACAGCTTTATATGAAAGTAAGTCTAATTTTTTCACAATGTAATTATTGAGCTCCTAAGAAATTCATCTTGAGCTACACATACTATATTGAGTGACACCACAGAAAGTCTAATTTGATCTTCAGTTTCTGAAGTAATTTGACACGGCCCTTTGGATGAGTTATGCTGACCTAAGCCCTTGGAGAAAGTAATCAAAAATCCTAGAGAGCAATACGGGCTGTATGAAGGTAGTGAATTCTTTTGTATTAAAAGGTAAGCACATTCTGGCTATCTTAAAATATGATCTAAGAAAGGGAGCTATACCATAGTGTGGGATTTCACAAGAAATGGTCACATCATCTCCTCTCCCCTCCCTTTTTTCCTTCCTATAAATGGTACTAAGTTGTTTATTCCCCCCTTGCAAGGCTTCACAAAGCTCCTCTGACAGCCAATAATGTGATCTGAGACACACAGATCATGTTATTTGCTTTCTCAGATTGTGGCAAAGTAACAGAAGGCAAAGTTACAGATCACATGCATTACCGCTCAGCAAATAACCCATCTCACTGACAGTTTTCTCACTCAAAATTAAGATCATAATCAACCTCCTCTTATTTTTTCTTCATTAATGCTGCTTCAAACAAACACATACATAGGAGTTTGAAAGAAAAGAAAACACGGAGAAGGCTTCCTTATTTAGGCTGTGACAAAACAAATAAAACATAAGTTCACTGCTTCTTCCAGTGCTCCACAGATACTTCACAACACATTCAGATTTCAGTGAAGGTGCCACAGGCCCTCTGAGTTCACTGAAATTGTGAAAGTGAAAGAGCTTCCAAAACAAATTCACCTTTGTTGAATAGCTGGAACTGTTGGATCCTTCAAGCCTATTTTGTTAATTCTGTCACGTAGATCCTGAATGCTTTTAAGGAGTTCACCATTTTTTGTGGAAAAAAACTTGTATAAGTCTTTTTCATCTGTAAGCATCTGCTCATTTGAGGGATCGTAAGTCATATTTAGTGCTTCAGATAAAGTCAGAACAAGGTTTTCACAGCAAGTCTTTCTCCCACATTCAGAATCTTCCAAAGAGATATCAACTGTTTTCAAGCGCCCATCCAAACATTTGGCCTCTTCTGCCATACGAGAAACTTCTTGTGCAGCCTCTCTCAATGCTTTTCCATGTATTTCAGGCTCACCTGGGGGATCTGTGAGGCATTTTATGGAAGACTGAATCTTCCTCAATGAGGCCATGAAGATTTCCAGATCCTTAAGGACTGTCTCACGGATCTGCATTTTATGGCTCATTTCTTCAAGCTGATTTTGATAGTAAATCATAATTTTACTTGCAGCTTGCAGATCTATTGGATTAAATTCATCTCTTGCTGAACTATCAAGGTGTTCCAATTGCTTGCACACTTCAATCTGATTTAATATGGATCTCTGTAGTTCCTGAAATTGAGAGAATGATCAACAGTGCTAGCAAGTGAAGAAAAACCTGTATCCTGCATTAAAGCTGAACTTATGACTGAAAAATAAATTATACTAGCAATAAAATAAGTACTAAATTTACATTATTAGGGTGATTATTATTTATTTATATTAATTTTATTAAGGGTGGTGAAGAAAGAAAATCCCTTTTTTCCTAATCTATACTCTGCTAGAGGGAAGGAAGAAACAGCTAAATCACCATATACAGGGAATTTGGTCAGCATGATAGAAACCCCAAAACTCTTTCCAGCAATCAGTCAAAAAGGAGAGAAAGATGATGAGAGTCCTGGAACTGAAACCAGCAAGTTTTTGCAGTGGGAGATCATGCAGAGCACAGGCAGGCACATAGATGTTTCTCTGCCATCTTTCAATTTCATTGTGCTATACTTTTTGAGGAGACTTACATGCATTTAAAAATCTCTTGGTGAAGTCTGCATTCTGTCTGGTTACAGCCCTCAGACAAACAGAAGTGTGTCAGTGTTACTTCAAAATTGCTAAGAGCTGGGAAAAAATTCAGGGTCCGTCCAGCCAAAAAGAGTTATCTCAGACAGAGAGAGCACATGCTCACTGCCCTACAGCTTGAGACACCTAAACCATGCTTTGCTTGAGAGCCAAGGGAAGACAAATGCAAACTTGCAGTTCTGGACAGCTGGAGCACCTCACATAGGAAGTAAGGCTGAGAAATTGCAAGAGACAGCTGGAAAAACAGTCTCTAATGCAGAAGAAGACTAAAGGAGTTTGTTTGATAAGTCTATGAGAGTAACGACTGTGAAAACAAAGACGGGGCTGTTCAGTTCGGAAAAGACAGCTGAGGGGAGACCTCATAGCAGCCTTCCAGTATCTTATGGGGCCTTTAAGGATGCCAGAGAGGGACTCTTCATCAGGTACTGTAGCAATAGGACAAGGGATAATGGGTTTAAACTTAAACAGGGAAAGTTTAGGTTAGATTTAACAAAGAAGTTCTTTACTGTGAGGGTGGTAAGGCACCGGCACAGGCTGCCTAAAGAAGTTGTGAATGCTCCATCACTGGCAGTGTTCAAGGCCAGGCTGGACAGAGCCTTGGGCAGCACAGTCTAGCGTGAGGTGTCCCTGGCCACAGCAGGGGGGTTGGCACTAGATAATCTTAAGGTCCTTTCCAACCCAAACTATTCTATGATTCTATGAATGTTCACCCTGTCTAATAGAAAGAGCAGAGCCTAAGCATAAGATATTGCTAGCAGGTGAACAGGTTACTGCATACATGCAGAGCTTCCAAGAGCATCCTGAGGTGTGCTCAGACACAGGCAGCTTAGCTTGGCTCACAGATTAGCACCACATCATGTAAATAACTTGAATAAGTGAGACAAAAGCCAGGAGGGAAGACTGTAAATCTGGATCAAAGGAAAGTCCTAAGTTAAGATCAAATGTTCAAGACCATTCTTTTTACAGTAGAGCCTACTGAGGGTCCCTGGCTCTATAGGAACAATGACATTTAAAGCAAAGGGAGTAAAATGCTGTTACAGCCTTCATAAGATATGGGCACTGGTCCCAAACTCCTGAGTGAAAATCCCATGACGTTTCCCAGTTACTAGACATATTCAAAAATATTCTGGCTAAGGTGTGGTCTCTGCATTTTCCCTTACCTTTAGTTCCCTATAAGCAAGATCACTATTCATCACATTAAACTGCTGGATGTCCTTTTTTCTTAGCCTCTGATCTAATTCACATAGAAGAATGGATTCATTTTCTATTGGCAAAACAATTTCCAATGCAGTCCTTAATGAGTTTGTTCTACAAGAAAGGTAACAAAACATGAACTGTGAAAACAAGCAAGAAAAGAGACGACATTTTACAGCACAAAAAGCCACAAAGATAGTGTAATTGACTAACAGATCTGATTCTCCTCCTCAAAGGAGTTCTTCTATTGATTTATAAGAAAAGCAGTGTGAATCCCAGTGAATTTAACCAAAAGGTTGAAGGAACTAACAGTAAACACGGGAATACTACACAGCCATGTTACGAAGATCTGGTGCTGTGCTTACTGGAGAGATTCACACTATCTGCAGTGGGTATGAACCAAAGATAATTAAGAAAAGCTAAATCTTATGAATTACTTTTTTTAAAGGTTAAAAATGTGCAGGTATTTTCTGTAATGCACACTATTCCCTTCACAAGACACACATTAGTTACAATGAACTGTTTCTTAGCTAATATTATGAAACGTTATTTTATACCTGGTACTTATAATATCCTGAAGCTCTTTCCATTCTCCTTTCAGTTTTCCTCTTGTCTCAGAGATAGCAGCCTGCTGCGCTTCAACCACAAGATTTTCTAAGGTAGGTGAGATGTTTTCCAATTGTGTCCAACCAGAACTGGTTTCACTCTCTATCACCTGAAAGATACACACCACTACCTGAGTTAATATTATACTGTATTTCTCAATGGATCAGGCAGTTCATAAAATTACAGTCACAACAGTCTACAGAAAAAGTGAAAACATCACCCAAAAGTAGGAGTTATCTATTGCTTTCTTTTTCATTAAGACTCTATTTTTAGCTACATGCAAATCCCTACCAACTTTTTATGATGAAAATTCCAAGGTCATACATATACCTTGGCTAATTTTAGAGAAGGTTCAATAAATACAGAATGAATGGAAAATACCTCAACTTAGCTCTGCTCGAAAGAACAAAAAACAAATGTAGAACTGAACCAAGTTCTGAGATGCTAGATGAGCTTTGTATTCTTTTTCAAACAAAGACTTGAAAAACAGCAGTAATAAATTTCTCAACATCAATTATGGGCCTTTTATCATCCCCTTAAGGTTCTCACAAACATAATCAAGTTATAAGTTCTGGAACAGTTTCATTCTGCACATAAACCACAGCCATTTGACGATTCAGTGATGACTCCTCCAGCCCTTACCATGGTCCATCATTTACCACTCCTGCTGAAAAAAAAACTGCTTTCTGTAGCTATTTTTGGCATTAGACCTACTTCAGCCTGCAGATCACAAACTGAGACACCCCAATTTCTTCTTCCAACAACACTTGTAAAACTCCAGTGCTAAGCAGGAATGCAGTTCTCCTGGATGCTAAACCTTTGATTTCCCTCTACTTCTAATAAACCTGGTTGCAAGAATGCTCCTTTTTCCTCAATACATACAATTGAGAGGGGAGAAAACGGCAATTTTGGTATCAAATATACTTGTGAAAGACAAATACTTACCTGTAGTTCCATCAGCTTATTCTGAAGGCAAGAAGTGCCTTTTATTTCATCAGAAAAGCCAGATGCTACTTTGTCTCTGCTGATTCGTAAAAGTTCCTCCACGTTCCTTACCTGTGTATTATAGCTAAAGAAAGAAGCAATCACTTTCAGAAACAATATTACTTGTAATTTAATGGAATGCGGCAGGGTATGGGACTTGCTGACCAACAGATCACCATATAAAATAAGCACGGTCTATTGCAAATGCTTATTTTTATCTAAATCCCAGATGAATGGGCATAGATGAGAAGCATATAAAACAGCTGAGAAATTTCTCATCTGGCTAATTTTCAAGCATGAAGGCCTGCCTGCACACTCTACATTTAGTTTTATGACTGCAAAAATGACAGCTCTTTAAAATATTGCAACATTTGAAGTTGTTAGTAAGGCAGGTACAGATTTTTCTGTACCTGAAAAGAGTGGAAGAGGTTTTATAACTTTAAGCACTCTTGCTAGAAAATCCTAATGGTTGAAACACTTAGCTACTATAGTGCTTCTTATCAATTACAGAGCAACATTCAGTAAACTACTGAACAGTGTTCTGCATAGCAAAAGTATACACTATGTTTGGTATATTCAGTTGATTTATGAATGTCTAGCATAGTATCATCTTTTAATATACATGCATTTTATATGCATTTCATCCTTTAAAAAATACCTTTCTAATAAAGCTGATATGGGCAAATTGCTGTCTTCTTCAAATTTCTTTGCACAGCTTTCTCCATTGCGATGTTTCACATCTGGTTCCAAAACTGTATCTGCAACAGGGCTTGAGGACTAAGTAAAAATAAAAAGGTGAGTGACCTCTGCATCATGTGTCAATAATGAAGACCAACAAACATAGACCAATTGCTCACGTGTCCCACAGGAGACAAGAGATACCATTCATGAATACAAGGTATTTTTAAACTCTATCATGAACCGAAAGAGCAAATTTTTTGAACACTTGCAGCCAGGTCATTCATTCCTTCCAGAGATAGTGGGTCCTTGGCAAGCACAATCCTCTTGTGCAAGTTTCTGCTGCAGTTCCATGGACATTCATGGGCAAGCCACAACTGTCTTCTGCAGCTTTTGTCAGGCTCCTTATACCAAATGCTTTTGCATGTCATCTGCCTGTATTCCAGCATACTTTCTACTACTCAGTTTGAAGCCAGCTGATGTTATACAATTCATACTTTTGATTACCCAGAACAGATTTCATCATTGTATCAGGGACATTGTAGCAGCCTTACAAGAGATGTTTCTTCTTAACTGCCAATTCCTACATATCTTCAAACTTCACGTAAATGCAGTGAGTCCCTCCCTATAAATGACCATTCAGGAGGCTGTCTGATGAGCTGTCTCCAGCCTTACTTGCACTAATGTTTACCCTAAATGAGACATCGTCTGCGGCATCCAAATGGTGAAGTGCAGCATATTCTCTCTCTTTAGTTATTTCTAAGAAAATAATATGTGTTCTATTTCTCCCTGTATTTTTCTAAAGCAAATACCTCCAACTCATCACAACTTTTAATCTCTCTGTCCTCTGAAAATTGATCAGATTACTGGGACGCTATGGAGGATTTGCACTTGAACACAGCTTCACACATGATTCTTGCAGCTGAAAACAACTCTTTAGAAAAATAAAATGCAAAGCTGGAGACATCTCCTCAGATGCCTAGGTCTGCTCCTTTCATGTTACTTTTTAGTATTTATTTAGTCTACATTCCCAAGCACAATGGGTTTTTGACATGTGACCAGAGGCCTGAGGTCCTACCACAATAAGAATAGTAAGAGAAATAAACAGTTATCCTCTTGGCAAGGATCTACCCTAGACAGAGCACTGTTTTCTACAGTAAGTACAGACTTCTTACCTCCTGTACTGAAACAGTATCGATTTGCTGAGAAGAACCGGGCTTTTCTCCATTCTCAGAAGCAATAATGGAGCTCCTATGGTTTAAAAGAAATTCCAGCTGAAGAACAAAACATGAAATACAAGGGAAAAAGAAATCCTGGCTAATGATTAAAAAAGAGTGCATCTGTGATAAAAGGTACTCAAATATTTACTTGCTAGTTTATGAAGCTTAATACTAAATGTTTAAATGAACAGTTGTCCACAGTAATGTACTTGGCAGTACATTTACAGTATCATAAAATCTATCCATATATCAGACTTCAATGAAGCTTAACACATCAGGCACTGAGTCACCCACCCTTTCTTAGATGACTGTCGTTTACCAGCTCGAGACAGCAGAGATGTGTGAGTATCTGCCACAGTTTGTTGAATCTTTCCTAGTTTTTGTTCATAGTCTGCTGTCAGCATCTGTATCCCTGGGACAGTTTCTTCTAATAGTCTTCCCAATATTTTAAGGTCTTCTAACGACTTGCTAAGCTCCCTCAGGCTGCCTTCGTGTGAAAAAAAGGCCTAAACAAAGAAAAGCGACAGAATAACCTCATGTGAAGTGACGCAGATATGCTTTTATTCTCATACAGTTTTTTCCTATTTCCACTGTCTTCTCGGATGAGTGCACTTAAAGCATAAGCTGTCAAACCAGGAAAGAAACATTTATTTTCCCTCAATTCTTTTTCAAATAGAGCCAGGAACAACATTAGGATTTCTGGCAACATGTTTCCCAGCTGCATTCACGAGACTATACTTACTCTTGCTCAATTTTTAAAATTCATTATGTTACTACAATTTTAGCTACTTTAGAGGTCCCAAAAACCTCTTCACACTGACATGTCCCATTGACAACAGAAGTAGAATTGGAAAAACCTATTTTAAATATCTCCCATTAATATTTATACTCTCCATGGTGATACCACAACATACTAAACACCTAAGAAAAATATGAGCAGAAGAATGCACCCGAAAACACTCGTTTCTCTTTACTCTTGCATATGTAATATTTGCTGATCAGGAATCCATGAGAAGCAGCAAAGACTAAAACTCCACTGAAATCAGTAAAGACCGTAATTTCATCAACAGAGCACTTTCTGACCCTTGTAAGTAGTAAACTGGCCCAATCAATGCATCTCAAAGAGCAAGATGAAGTAAAATACTAGAAGCAATAAAGCTTGAAACCCATTGCTTATGCAGTATGCAAGATTCACCAACTCACTCTGGCAAAAGAAACATGAACTTCTGATGTCTAACTCTGCGGCTAATATATATATAGAACAAATACAGAGACAAAGGACAGCTATTGCACTGTAAGAAGATACTCTCACTTGAAGGCATCTAATACCATTTGTGCAATTGTAACAAATCAAGGGACTGGCAGAACAGGTAATCATTCTTATCTTTATACTCTGCACAGGTAGATCTGTTTTAATGTTTCAAGGCTGTCACAAAAAAAGAAATGGAAAAAGATACCATCCATGCAACAATTCTGAAAGTCTGCAAGGAGGCCAACATCTGCAGTCAAAACAGGTAAAGGAATAATTTGGCTGGCCTCTTTGTTATATGTTTACGTAACAGGCATAACAAGGGCCATGTTTCACAAACACAAGTGGCAATAATGTACCTAAAAAGGAGCAAGAACAGACAAAGCATTCACAAACAAAGGTAGGTGAGCAGAAAGGGAGTGTGTCAGGTACCTCATGTTCCTTGATGAGCCCTTTGGTTTTATCCATACTTAGAAGTTTCTTCTCTTTGCCTAATTGCTTATTGATCTTTTTTAAAGTTGCATTAAATTTCTTTTTTTCCCTTTCTGCTATGCGCTGGAGGCAGGATGTAATTTCATGATGAACTGCCTGCAAAAATCAAACACATTGCCCCCGAGGTGGTGAGACACTATTACTAAGTAAAAACTACAGAACACATTGTGACAAAAAACCCTGCTTTTCAAAGGTGCCAGGCCTAATGAGGACAGTTGATCCTCCTTCCTATATTACCTCACCTCCCATCTTTTACAAGCATCTTTACTCTTTTCATCCACTACCGGCTTTTCACAATCCGATGAAATATTTTTCAGTTGTTTAGCTGCTTTCAAAAATTTGTCAAGAGCTTTATTGTCCAGGCCATTAAAAAATTCCTGTAAGAAAAGCATCATAATGAAAAACAAACAGAACTGAATGCAGCTTATTTACCTAACAAAATTATATCAGTAGTACACAAAAACCATCTGTAAAACATGCGTACATTGCATGAACGGGCTGTGGTGGCCCTTACATGAGTGGGTACAAAAGCATTCTGCAGGCAGTATCAGTGTAAGCTTCTTGGAGAAAAAAGCATGTAGTTTTCTTGTAACTCCTCTTTTATGAGCAAATTCGGTACTAAAAAAAGATTAAGGTCCCTGAACTCTGTCTCATTTCTAGGGAATGTAAGTGGCCATGTACTTTGCTTCTCAGAGAGAGGGTGCCGGGCCTGCACCAGGGCAGTGGGGTCCTACAGGCAGCCTGGAGTGAGACTCTGCACTGCTCCCAGCACATGACTGCCCAGGCCTCACTGTGCAAGACGAGGCAATACAAATCTGCACACTTCCATTTTTGGTTTCTCACTAAGGACCCCCCCTTTAAGAGATCCAGATCTTGAGACTGGACACTTTCTTTTTTACTAGTTTGACACTGGGATAAGAATCATAGAATCACAGAATAGTTAGGGTTGGAAGGGACCTTAAGATTCAGTATTTATAATAACACTTTAAAAACCTGTCCAGGAATTCAGGCATGGTATTCTTGATGGGAATCTTAATTATTAATTAAACAATAAAAATGGCTGTAGTTCAGAAGATAAGTAGTTCTGATGGGGTGGTGGAGTAATTTAAGACGGTCCTGAACTAACTGCCATGCAGACTGACATTTCTACATAATCACAGAATCACTGAGGTTTGGGCTGGAAAGGATCTTAAGATCATCTTGTTCCAATCCCCCCTGCCATGGGCAGGGACATCTTTCACTAGTCCAGGTTGCCCAAAGCCCCATTCTACCTGGCCTTGAACACCATCAGGGATGGGGCAGCCCAGGTTTCTCTGGGCAACCTGTGCCAGTGTCTCAACACCCTCACAGAAAATAATTTCTTCCTCATATCTTCATCTATATCTAACCTCTTTCAGTTTAAAGCCATTACCCCTTGTCTTATGAATACACAGTCTTGTATAAAGCCCCTCTCCAAACTGTTTGCCAAGATAACATACTGCTAATAGTGTTAAATCAAAAAGCTGAGAAAAGTATTAGTAAGGAACTGGAAAAAAGCAGACACATTTCTCGCTGTGGTACCTTAGCTTTTTAGAGACTAAACAGCACTAAGAAATACTCAGATTCATCTATCTAGAAAACAACCCCACCTCGTATCTTGAAACAGATTCTTCAGGACTGAACTTTTGACTGACAAGTTGCTCAGCCTTTGAAATGGAGGCCTCCAGTTCTTTCTGGGATTCTTCAAAATTGTGCAAAGCCTCCTTCTCTGCGGGTCTCTTCTCAGATTTAGACAAGATGTTGTTCATGTCACCCATGACAGCCTTGGAAGAAAGAGACTTTTCAGAACATCCCTGAGTGTCAGTAATTACATAAAGCTATTGCTTCATAACATCACTCAAGTTTTTTTGATTGAGATACTGATCTTTGCAATGCTCTTGGTTTTGCCCCAGCAAGAGCCTGGGAGACCAATTCCAACAGTATAAAGCCTTTTCTATTTCACATGACTGACAAGGAGTCTTCATAATCACATAATGCTAAAATTAGAGATGAGATGTCTGTGTGTATAAAGTACAGTAACAATAAAAAAGTTGTACCTCTATTTTGTCTTTGGCTTCTTTAATTCGTGCCTGCAGTCCAGCATAAGAATGCTGTTGGGACAACTGACTTGAAACATTTTGTGTCAGGGATTGCAATCTCTCTTCTGCTGCCACAACTTGTTCTTGGCATGAAGTTCCCCTTGCAGCCAAGCTCTGGTTGAATGAAAAGCATTAGAAGCCTCTATGGCATTTATGTCATTTTGTTTAAAGGAACTGAATGAAAAAGCCCGTCTTGATGATGGATGATCAATATTTGGTCAAATAAAAAATCTTATATTCCAATTGTGGTGAGTGTGTTGCACTGCAAAATCTCTGTGTAAAGAAAGACATTTGCTGCCATCCACAGGGGATTCTGTTTGCTGAAACAGTCTGTCAATGTGATCTCTCTCATGTCTTTGCCTCAGAGCCAATTACAAGTATTTTTTAAACATGCGCTCTCATCCAAATAGCTTTCCAAATGAATGCATAAACCACACATTTGGATATGCATTGTTTGATCATGAAGTCATCCAAAAGTAAGCACCTATTAAGGCTCTGACTTTCTTGTGGTATTCAGTACTAAAAAGCAGAAAGCAGCTGAATATTTTGCATGCACAAGTCGTGTGCAGTGTTTGAATATTTATCATGAAATGTCGTTCTTAGAGCTGTTTTGACCTATGAATATTCAACACATTTTCCTGTTTGAAGTTGTCAGTTAGCATTCTTCTAATGATAATCAGTGCTTTATTCTAGATTTCCACCTATTGTACCGCAGGTAATAAGCAACATGATCTCTTCTGCTCACAGACATGGAAATACAATAACAGCCATGTTTTTGGAGGCTGTATTTAGTTACATCATTGTTATTTAACAAACTAGTGTTACACTGCAAAATGAGGCTTATTTTATAAACATATGCCCATAATTACAAAATTATTAATAGATTCTTTTTGTAGGCTCACACTAATAATTCTGTCAACTAAACACAGTGCAAGAAGGCACAAACCAAAAGTAAACTGACAGTAATTCTGATTCACAGTTACTGTAAGTGGATTTAATGTACCAAAGAAGATTTCTGCTTAATTTTAGCACTTAAGAATAGCTCCAGTGAAACCTCCCTTGTGGTGGTCATCTTCCTACTGTTAGATTATACTGGCCCTGCTGCAGAATTAGCAAAAGGCAACTTGAGACAGTGCTCCAGCTTCTCTAATGCTAAGGTTGGCATCTTTCTTCAGTCTCACCTTCACTGATAAGTGAAGAAAACAAATCTGACGTCGTACTGAAGCTAACAAGTTATATGTACATACTGCCACCCGCCATCTGCTGGGGATGGGGGGTGGTTAGTAATCCCTGGCAGACAAACATGGAAAGCAACGGAGACTAGTAGAAGAAATTCATCAGTGCTCACTGTGAATGTGTAGAGCAACTGTCTATGCACTGAGATACACAAATTACCCAGCATGCTCCCAAAAATACTTCAAGTATTCCAGTTTTTGACAGGAAAGCCTTCAATACAGCCAAAGTTGCCTCAAATGCCCTCCCTGCACTGGAAGGTAGGTGCTAGAAAGGGCTGTATGACAAGGGGCAATTCTCAGCTTGACATCCTGCAGAGTTTTAGACTGCTGCAAATGTGCTGGGCAGGGAGTAATTAATATCCCTCAAGAGCAAGCTGCCAATCAGAGGCACCAACAGCACTTCACTGGCATCTGCTTGTCACCTGGACACACTGATGTTCATTTATAGCTCATCTGGGAGCGATCCTGAAAAATAACAAAGCACTAGCATTGCTTTGGTTTTTTTTACCAATGTTACAGCACAAAATCCACATTCACTTCTACTTCACTGATGATGGCTCATTTTATTCCAGCCATGAATTCCATGCTGAAAGATGAGAATCTGACAAACAAGTATTTTAAGCAGTGTATATCCATTTTCACCTGCAGATGTTCCTCCATCTCAGGCTCCAAAGGCCCCTCATGACTGATCTCACTAAGCAGGCTCCTCGTCTCTGCCATCCAGCTGTCCACCCCACCGAAGAGCTCTTCAATTTTCTCCAAGGTCCCTGGAACTTCTCTCGTCTTTTCAGTAGTATCTGTGCTCTCTTCACCAAGCTATAAACAAAGAGCAGGGTAAGATGTTCATTCCCGTCATCAGTTCATGTGTCTCTCTACTACCTTCCTGTAACACACAGTCACCTCATAGGTTACTTCCCAGCTGTTGCACCCAACAGGGATCAAAGGAGAAGTAAATGCATAAAGCATGTGATGTTCAGTTTTTCAACCTAGAGGGCAAGTGGAATAGCACAACCTGTTCCCCTCCCCTATAAGCAAGCAGCCACAGCCACACGATCATGGAGAACAACTCCTTGGCTGCAGCATCCCCCACCTGGTGCTGGTCAAATCAAGACCAGGGAGCATGCTAACAGTTTAATGGTACAGCAGTCACAGGGCAAGCTCAAGCATTTGCCCTTGCCTTTTTGTATAAAAAGGTAAGTATTACCCATATTATAGCCATAATGTTCAAAGCAATGACAGAAAAATAACTCACGAAGTCTTTAAGGCCTTGTAAGGGTGCAAGAGGCCTTTTATCTCTGCTTTATGAATGTATTTCCTAATAGCACCTCTTACTAAGGGTTTTTCTAGGACACCCTGGATATCCCCCACCCTAGGGAATATGTTTCCTTTGATCTTCTTGCATTCTCACTAAGCTCACCTACAAATATATTGTAATCTTTTGCCACCATTTAATGTCACAGCAGTACCTTTAATAAAGGTCAGGGAAAGGCTCAACTTAGAAAATTAAGAGCTCAAATATTCCCAGGCAGAATGAAAATGTCATTCTTGTGAAAACAGTATAGGAAATGTAGTATGTGTAACATTAAGCATGTTGTGTAGGAATTTATAGCTGCCTAAAAACCTGTCAAGTGAGCTGGTGTAACGTGGCACAACCCTAGAAACATGTATGCTGCAATAATTTCCTTCTACTAGCTGAAGCAGAGGTTATAAAATTTAGCAAAGGCTCACAAGCTCTTAAAAAAATTAATTACTTCCATCTCTAAAACTGAATAAAGAGCTTTATTCTGCAAAAAGATTTCCTCTTATAAGTGGTTTAAAATATTCTATTTAAAAATTTGAACATTTTCCAATGTGATATAAAGAACATTTAACTGAGTCACAAAGACTTAAGAACGGAATGCCCTCATGTACTCCCTGTTCCCATTTTAAAATTGGCAATACTGAGTTGACTGAAAGATTTATTTGTCTCTGATTAGCAAGCTGATAAGTCCAGAAAACTAGTAAACTTACAAACTGTGTTCTCTTGATGAACTTAGCCCATCTCCTGTTCAATTTCTTCAGCTCTTTGGCAATACTCGATCCAACTTGTTCTTTACTGACTTCAATGAGATAGTTACCAGCCTCATTTAAGGAACCATGAACCAAATTCCACTTTGCCAGGATCTCAGCAGGGATCTAGACAGAGGCATTGAAATAATTTAAAGCCGAACCCTGTCAGGAGTTTATTTCCAAAACAAGGAACAGAAAAGAAACAACAATCACCACTGTCATACATAACGTTTTCCATCCAGGATGCTTCCAAGTATCCCTGTCATTACATTACCTCACTTGGATGCTCATTTCGTTTTTCTTCCAGCCACGTCTTTAGCAAATGGATGTTTTCTGTATAATTACTCCAGGAAGACAGGACTTTCTGTAGAGTGGTATTTACATTGGAAATATAATCTCTGCACACACAAATCTTTGACTCCACTGTCTTAAACAGTTTGCTAATTTCTTGAGGATTTCCAGCTAGGACATCAAATAGGGAATAGCGTTATATGTTTTGAAACAGATTAATTACATAGAAGCAGTATTTTACACAAAATATAAGAGGGAAGTAAAACTCGTGACAGCACATCAGTTCAAAAAAAGAGGTCTTCATATCAGTTTATGTGCACAAACTTACCTAAGTCAGGACCAGTTATGTTCTTGTTTTTCAAATCTTCACAGATGTGAGTAGCAGTTTCTAGTTGTGTTTCAAGTCTCTTTTCTTCAATGAAATTCTGCTCAAAGGGAAAAGTAATTGGCAAGGGTAACACTAACCTACATAAAACTAGGTAGGAAATGCAGCTTAGGATGTTTTCTTTTTTTAAATATGAGCCTAAAACCTGCCTTTAAAAGTGAATTGAGCAAAGCCCATTCAGCAACTCATTTGCACCCTGTAGTCTTAAACAGACCTAGGGTTTTTTCTGCACATTCAGAGAGTAACTTAGATGAGAATATTAATTCCTCAATGCCATTGTCTGAGTCATAGCTTTGCACAAGTCAGGGTTGCTTATTTCAAAATGTTACAGCCCTAGGGCAATACTTACAAATGGCATCTAGAACAAGTCAGGCAGAATTTAGTCACTTATGTCAGAAAAGCGAAATAAGGTAGGTTTCCCTGCATGCACAGAAATACTGACATGCCTAGCTCCTACCACAGATCAGGCAAGGTCCAAACTGGGGATGGAAAGCGTGAAAGAGGAAGAAATGGGAGCAGAGGAGAAGACTTCTGCTTTGAATATTTAACCCAGGGAAGGAGGGTTGTTCCTCAGCCCCACTTTGAGTGGCATCTCATGCTAGAGCTCCTCATTTCTACAAATGCCCTATCTAGCAGGCTACAGGACTGCCTGCTGTAACCATGACAAACCTGAGCCACCACACCACCACTCAGCCACAACTGCACATCACGGGACCAGAAGAAGAGCCAGCAACAAGCCTTAAACTCCTTGGGAAATCTCTATATCCTATCAGCTTGAGAAAGAGCACAACTGTAGAAATAACATGAACCATGAACCAGAACTGTAGAAATAACATGATTAAGTATTTATGAAACCAACTGAATAAAGAAACTCGGCACAGATTTAAGCCCGTACTCCCATCTCACCACAGGGAAGGTTAATACTGCTCAGAAAAACCGATGTTTATATAACCTCTTGCTGTCTCCTTCCACAGTTCTAAGGCTGGTGAAATCCTCACTAATTTAACTAGTGATGTGCCACTCTGAAAAGCCTCTGAGAAACTCTTAAAATAGAGTTCACAAAGAGTCCCATTACCTAGAAGTGGAATAAAATTGATGGCATAGCATTTTCACATCTCTGCCTCTGTTCTTTATGCACTATGCTTTGTCAATATTTGGGGTAGGGTAATCCAGAGCCTCCTGTAAGCCTACGTGCGGCATCATTTTAATAACTTGAGCCCAGAAGCTGAGCTAAGCACGAAATGAACCAAGACAATTCTTACTCACTATGAAGCATACGGAGGTAAGGAAGCTGGGAAAAGGAAAAGGCAACAGCAAAATGCAGTATTAGCCAGCATCGTGAATGATAGTTGGCTTTGAAAATAGGAACTACAGAAATTTAAGCTAGGGAAGGGCTGCTACTGCTGGTTCTATAATCTATAAAGAAAGAATTCTTCACAATAAAGAATAAAAAAAGGACAGAGAGAAAATTACAGTCACAGCTTGCTCTATTTCTCCAAACTAAAGAAAGAGCTCTCATTCAGAGTAAAATGGGAAGATGCTGGGGTGGGGAAAGAAAACTTCTATGGGAGTCTACCTGCCCTTCTTTATACAAATCCCAGATTTCAAAAGTCTGCCATTCTTCTATCAACTACTGTAGTACCTTCCGATGAAGACAGACACAAATTTGACTCAAAGAGAGGTGGTAAGAAGAATTATTGTCAGGGTGTGATATATATATTTTAAACTTACATTCCAACTTTCCAGCAGTGATTCCACAGACTCCTTTGTACCATATTTCATGTCCCAGATATTTAGCTTCAACATCACCTCATTGGCTATAGCTGAGCACAGTCCATAGTGGTATTCAAGAAAGGTGTTGAAGTTTGTGAAACGAATATTGCTGAATCTGCAAACAGTGAAATATTCTAAAAGTTGATTCAAAATCATTGGATATAGAAAGCATTAATGCATAAGGTTTTTAGCATAAAAACCTTATTAAGAATACGTATACGAATAAGAATACGTATACGTATAAGAATTAAGTATACGTAAACATTATTTTGATATAATAAGAGTAAAATTTTCAGATAACGACAGTTCATTTTTTTTTAAGTAGCAACAATTTTGAGTCAATATTGACCGCTCAATTTATGAAAAACCTTAAACGTCCAGAAAAGGAGCATCTGTTATCTGTATGTCAAAGTGTCTCAGGTTATGGACATATACTCACTGGTCATTTTTTTAAATATCCTTCCACAGATATATGGGGCTGCACAATCTGTAGATCTCAGTGATTTTAAAAGATGCAAGTCAGAAATTTCAAAATCCCCCTGAGAAATTTTCACTTACAAAATATTCATGTTTCCCACCCCCAATGGATGTTTCCTATCCACACTCGAAAAAGGCATTTGAAAAGGTCCTGTTGATGAGCTCCATTCTGTACACATAATTAGACATTCACTGGACCAATAAGTGAGTAAATAAGTAAGTGCCTGTTCCACTTAACAGTTAATCTGTGCTTAGGTGGAAAATGCTCTTTTCCTGCAACGCATGTATAAATGATATGCTTTTTTCAGAATAGTAGAGCAAGTCAATAGCAGAGCTAGAATATGACACAGTCAAAGCAGCAGGAATACAAAGATCACAACCTTCTTTTCATTTCCTCTAACTTTTCAGGCAGGACTAGTGGGGTGTTCTTCTCATCTTCATTCTTAAATGATTGAAGGGCATCCAAGTGAGAATCAAAACAATCCATCAAGCCCTGGGGAGAAAAAGACATGGTAAGCCTTTCATGTTAATTCTTGAGTATTACATCTGGGAATCAGCAAGTCACCTGCCATTAGGGTGAAAACTATTAAGACCTAGCCAGAAAAAGATAATATTTCAGTGTCTTTACTCATAAAAGTACAACGCAAATATTTCTCTCATCACCTCGTAAAGTGCATATTTAGTGCAGTACTGCCTGATTCCTCTTAGCACTATGCCTCTAGTTAAGAAACGTTAATCAACACTACCCATCCTATCAGTGTTTTCTGCACTTTCATTAGGGCAGGCTGTGATGGAACAAAGAGGAATGGCTTTAAGCTAACAGAGGACAGATTTCGTTTAAAGGAAGAAATTCTTTACTGTGAGGGTGCGGAGATACTGGAATAGGTTGCCCAGAGAAGCTGTGGATGCCCAAATAAACCTATTATGTCACTCCTATTGCTTAATACTTTATCTGATTGCTCAATAAATTTCCATCTAACACCATGTTGATGGCATATCACACTAATCTTCTGATGGCAGGTTTCACATGGCTGGAAAATATTTTACAGGCACATGTCTGAGCACCAAATTCCCTATATAAAAATCAAACATACAATGTATTGCACAGAATTAAGCATATTCATAAGTGGCATAAAAAGAAGTATGTCTAAAGTTCCTTTCTATGTGATACAACCTGCCAAAAACATGTTAATGGGAAATGGCTACATCCTGGGGCAGCCCTCAACCCCAAAAGTAGTGCACAGATTTTAAATCCTTGATTTTGTAGTCTTAAAACTATTACAGTCAGCCAGTTACGAATGTTGGTGGGTAATCTGACGGATCTTAAGAGAAAGTAAAGTTTCCATTTAAGGCACCACCTTGGCAACAAGATCCTGACATGAGACATAGTGGAAGACTTAACTAGAGGAAAGGTGCGGTTTGGGGTGGAGAATTCTCAGCAGAATGTCTTCCTATTAGGAAAAGTGGGTTTGACAGGAATTAAGTGTCTTGGATTTCTTCTTAAGGAACTTAATGATTTTATATACATGTTCAATGGGAAAAAAGAAACCCCTAAAACAATGATATCTCTATCTCATTCTTAGAAATGCCAGAACTACTGAGGCTGAACAATAAAAATCATAGATAAAATGGATAAAGTCTGGCGAACCTGTTACCAGTTAAAAAACATCTCTCATATGAGGAACTGACTAGCAATGGTACAAAGAAGTGACTTCACAAAGCCACTCAAGAACCTCTATTTCCCATTCTTTCAAATTCTCTTTAAGGACATGTCACGAAAACACCCAGCTTCTCCCCGTTCGTAAAAAACACCAACTACACCACTATGATGATCAACCAGGCATCAACACATCTACTCTTTCCTAATTTTTCCGACTCAAAAGGACATTAAAACTATTATCAGTGCAATGATTAAAAGATAAGAATAAATCACCTGCATGGCTATCAAAATACCTCCTATTGCTTTGCATGAAATTACAGAGTGATTCAGCAAATACTTAACTTTCATAACACAAACTTCATGAACTCGCTGGAATGTAACCCTGAGCCCAAGTGCTCTTCTGAACAGGCATGCATTAAGCATAGATTTAAAGATAAGGATGCAATTACCCTGTGTTACTACCTAACAAACAAATGAGTTGCAGGAACCACATAAAAAAGAATATCTTAGTTTACTCATTCAGATAGTATTCAAATTTAATTTCACTCCAGTGAAGTCAAAAACCTTCCTTATAGACTTATGCAGTTACTTCACTACATTCCTCATTGTTCAAAGGTACGCTCCTAAGAGCTTTTAATCTTCAGAAGATAAACATATACCCACCGCTACCTAAATGTCAGTGATTCCATAGCAAGTGCTTTGCTAGGTCAGGCTGCGGCAAAATGTTCCGTTGTGATCAGCATACCTTAAATATTACAATGATTTCTCTGAAGACAAACATTGCTTTAAATGGGTCTTGTAAATCAGGCAAATCTTCTGCCTCCAGATGTTCTACTTCCTGAAGCCAAGCCTCAATGCTATCCAGAGGGGAGGGCAACATCTGGTCTAGCTTCACTTTCCATTCATTAACCTTAAAAAGAAAACCAAATGATTAAATTTCTCACTATTATTGTCTTTCCCATCCGTAAGATACTGATATAAACTCCACAAGCCGATGCTCAAAACACCCCAGGAAAAAAAAAAAAGCAACAAAACAAAACACCACCTGTCACCACTGAGAAAAGGGAGCTTCCAATGAAGTCAGCTGCTAATCAGCTATGTTTACCTGAGATCCAGGTTTGCTCTACAGCCTGTATTCTCTGTAAATACTATAGAAAATTTGGCAGTTGATATACTTGGCTGGTGACCATCTCAAGGCCCAGCAACAGTGAAATTTACAGTAAACTAGTTGCAGAACAGAGGCGAAACAGGGATGCTCTGGACAGCCTTCATCATGGGCCTGACAGAGGAACATCATTCCATAAAGAGCATTAGCAGCAAGGCCCACTACATCCGCACTCATGGCAGACAGAGATGACAGAGTCAAACTCATTGTAAAGCACTGACCAACCAGATTTCACTGTACCACTATCCATGCCATGGGAAAGAATATATTAACACACTTCTGCTAGCTGCATCATTATCTGAGCCATAATTATGTCCCAAAAGAACCTTTAAAGCATAGATAGGCCAAAAACTTTGATCAGAAGAGTGCTTAAAGATAATCAGCTGCAGGCCACTTTTTGCGGAGGTTTCAGAGTCCTGAGGCTCAGGATTCAGAAGGGTAATACAAAGTCATCCTCTTCCTCCTCTCAGGCACTGTATGCCACTCAGTTTGTCTGGACTTCAGGTTCAGGTTCAATACTTCTTTTACCAATCCAAATAAAGTTATCACCTCCCCACTTCTCTCCGTGCAAGTTTCTGGGATAGACTTAGGCTTCTCCATCAAACATGCTCATGCTGGTAACGAGGTGAGCTAAAAACGCCTCTAACCTGAGATATCAGTTTATCCCACTCTTCTATTATCTGCTGCTGTTCTTCACTCAGCTCAGCTTCAGCTCTATTTGATGACAACACAGGCAGAAAGGGTTTTTTCCCTTGGTTAAACGCTTCCATAAATGACATCATTTCCTAGGGATAAAAAGAAAGATTAATTCACAGAAGAAGACTTCAGATACAAGCTCATGAAGACAAGCACTGCCTTTGAAGAAGTTGGTATGACTCCCATTACCTTCAAAGGGCATGATGTACAGAAAGGCAAGACGAAAGAAAAGAGGCAAAGCTGTCTCCAGGCAGTATTTGTGTCTGCAATTATAGGTGCCATTCACTAGCAAAATCTGGATTTAATATAATGTCAGTGCAGTCAAGACATGGTTCCCTCCCACCAAGAGAAGGGGAAAATTCCTCCCCTCACCGTCCCCCATGGGCCATTTTATTACAAACTCTGGCTACAATATAAACTAAAGGAAATTTTACTTCAATACAATCTACAGCAAACATTTCAACTACTACTCAACATCAGTTAGGTAAAAATACTGTTATTATTATCACAGAAATGGTGAAGGTAACCTTGTAAAGGACCTATGTGTTGAGCTTTGTTCAAGTCTTCAACTATGCCAATTAAGACACTAATTTAATCTCTAAAAAAAAACCCCAAAAAAACCCACTTTCTCTGTTCAGAAATCAAGCAGCGTATATCTTTTTCCTAACAATAAGGATTTTATCCTACCTTCCCTTGATACATGCCCTCAATCAGATGAGGGCACTTATCAAATTCATTGTCAGATTTCCAGCTCTTGTTTAAAAGGTTATTTAATGCTTCAGTTTAGGCAATGAAGATGAAAAATAGTTAAAATGTTCCCAGAAACATATATTCTTTTCACAGAAGCAGTTAACTATGAAACACAACTTACTTTGTACTTCTGACAATATGTTTCATTCTCTGTGTCGATCAGCAACTTCGCTAACTTATTCTCCTGCGCAGCCAACCAGCTCTTGGCCTCTCTTACTGTTTCCTGGTAATTAGAACAGAAAATTTAATTTTCCCATTTTGAAAGCCTTGATTTAATTTACAATGTGTCATAAAACAGCACATATTGAGCATATGATAAACCCTGTTCAAAGCTATTTAAAAAAAAACAGTAATTCCTAGGACACTAATGAATTTTGGGTCAGCCACTATTATAGATCAAGGCCAAAGTTTTAAACCTGGCACCTTGATATATAAAGGCATCTGAAAAGAGACTGACTGCAGTCCTGCTGAAAGGAGGTTATCAGTATGGAGATACGTGAATAACTACTTGATGCATAAACTCTTACAGGAGAATATAGGGAACAAAAACAAGTTTTTTCAACCAGTGAAATCTGTGAGAGACAATTTCTGTCAACTTTACATGTGAGCTATTAAATTTAAAGTCGGTTGTTTGCACATTTACAAATCTGTCTGCCTCTACCCTAGAGGCAGACAGACTAGACTTCAGAGCACACATGAAGACAACCAGGCTTGAAAATGTCCTTTGTAATAGCTAAATGAAAAAACAAGACAACCTGCACAGCAACTCCACCTATATAATCAAAAATCTATCACACTGAGTCCTGACTACCACAAAACAGCATCAGAAGATTCAAGCCAATTCAGCCCTGTCAACAGCCGAATCAGAAGATCTACTATCTGACTGTTATGAAGTTAAGTTAGAAACTGGACAGAGACAGTACTGATATTCTTGATATACATGATGCACGTTCATTTTAAAGTGCCTCAGTGATAAATCATATGACATACCTGCATGTCTTCTTCAGACTCAGGCAAATTCCTGGAGTATTGCAAAAACTGAGCCACATAAGTCATGATGGATTTTTCATCTGGATTCATAATGTCAACATCTACAAGAGCCAATACACCATTTACATAATCATGCAGCTTCTAGGCCTTATCACATAATTACACGCTATGCTGCAGTTACTAAAACACATTACCATAAACATGTTTATTTTGCAGCATCTCAGTTAACATACCACTGACAGAAATTAATATGTAACAATTTTTTTCCTTGGGAATATTTTAATATAGCATGATTAACAACTGAAAAAGTTTCTCCCATGAACAGAAAAGTTTCATATCCTTTCTTATGCATATTGTTCCTGCATTTACTACCAATTCAAAACTCCTACAAATCCTAAGTGCAGTTTGTGTTATAATATAAAGAACTTCAGGTTTGCACACTACAGTAAAGATCAATGTTCCATTTCAAACTTAAGCGGTCTTTTTCTTTTCCTGTATTACAAGTCCACACATACAGAATTATATTAATCTCACTCTTGATTACAATGATCAAAAAAGGCAAATTATGTACCTTCAGGTTCAAGAAGCCGTGGAATATTCAGCTCCAGTTCTGCAATTCTGAAAGCCTCTTTCAGGTTTTCTTTATTGCTTCTAGCTTTTGCCTTCTCCAAATCAACGAGCCCTGGTCGTAAAGTCTGGATAATGGCTAAAAAAGGAAGTCCACTTCTCCAGCTTGACTTGAAATCAGCCACATTGATAGAGCCGTACCTATCCCCAAAATGATTAGAAACAAAATGTTATAATCTGTTACCTCAGATGTGCTAAGTAAAAATTTAGAAATACAACATACATTCAAGAAAATGGAGTATAAACCAAATGTAAAGAGTTACTGAGAACTTCCGCAGATGCTTCATCAGACAATGGAGCCAGTATTGCCAATTGCTGCAATTACATATTTTATAGTTTTTTGCAAAATTACTCAGGTTTTTTTATCTTATGTTGCATTCTGAAGATGACCTCTTGTTGATCTAGCATCTTTCTGAACATCACATTGGAGCCCAGTATCAATGTATTCTATGGGATGGAAAACCAACTAGCAAAGCACTGAAGAACATGTAGATATTTGCCTGTAAAGGCACTGAGTACTGGAATCACCTCTGACATTTTAGAAAATACAGACCTTAAAACTGATCTACCACTGCAAGAAAAATATTTTGTCCCTTATTTAGCTTAGTGTCTTTAAAACATCTATTAAGTGGTGCCTGGACAGTGCTCTGAGGTGTCCAGCTCCACAAACCACAGTGAATTCCGGGACAACTTTCCAGGAACAGCATCCATATTATGAGTTTGTTATGGAATGGAAAAGAAGGGAGGTTTCAAGTGATCAAATTAGTTACAGAACAATGGGCCAGGACTTACAAGATTTGTTCCTTTACCAAAAGCTACAGTATGCACTGATAACGAAATCATTCAACACAAGGACAGACAGCAATATTGCTGAAAAACAAGCAATGCAGTATTTTGACGGGGAAACACAAGATGTAGGAAACCCAGAGAGCCTACATTTTCCATTAGGAAAGAATAAAAAGAATTGAGACTTTGTGAACCAGTGCCAAACATGAGGATTAAGACTAGTAAACATTCCACTGGTCTTACTACACAGAAGCTCCTAAAAGAGAAAAGCCAAACAACTCAACTTAAATTGTGGTATTTTATTAGTAGGATTAGCTTCACATTATTATACTTAAAGAGCTCATATCAAAACATTTAAGGCCTGATTGACGCTAAAAGTACTGGTAACATCATCTAAAAATCTAAAGTATTTTTTGCTAAGCTGTCACTAATTTGTTTAAAAAACATGGAAATACCACCACATTTAGAGGAAAACAGTAAATACAATGTGGAACATATTATTTGTAAGTCTTGGATGAAACTTACAGTGAACACTGTTCTTTCACCCACAACAAAAGAGCCTTTGTAGCGGACATCTTCCACCGTTCCTTAATCTTAGTGCTTTTCTTAGCTGGTCTGCTTGCCTTTGGAGAGGAGTCAATAGCACTTGAACAACCAAGTGAAGGCTGACTGTAAGCACAAGCAAGTGTCCTGGCAAGTTCTTCAATCTATCAGAGATGATGGGAGAGTTAATCAGGCTTCAGTGAAAAATTACAATGACAACAATGGCAGAAAATCACAGACAATTAGAAATAACTCAATCACAGCTGTAACAGTAGTACTCCGCCCCCAAAGATCAGATCAGGTGTTTTCATCTGTTCAATCTAAATTATTTCATGCTGTATTACCATCTTCAGGTGAATTCTGGCAGGAAATATTCATCCAAAGACTTCCATATGGATACCAGTGATGGACCTCTCAACTCAATGCACTTTTCTACTCTTCTTAGCAGTGAAAGCAGCCCCTGGCAGCTGTGGTTTGTGTTGTCAACAGGGTCATGTTCTAGGCATGCCCAGAGTTTGCCTGCTCACTTGGAGTGCAGGAAAGATCTCAACAGACCTCAGAGATCTGCATTTGGTTAGAGAAGCTTGGTTTTGATAAAAAGATAATGCACAGTCTACGTGCAGTACAACAATCTTCAACACCGAAGTACCTTTACCAAGAAAAATGTAGGCTACAATAATGTTAAAATAACTTTGCTTCCTAGTGCTCTCCTGAGCTCCAGTCACACCCAGCATGTCCATGTTAATTGACTGCTGTGTTCTTGCTAGAAGACAGTTTGGCTCTGCCATTCTCTATTGTCCTACAACATGATTAAAGCAATCCACGTGCTTTCAAAGATTGCCATGAACTCATGCTATGCAAGATACAAGCTCGGTATCTTGTAAAAGACACATCACTGTGACAGCCTCCATGTTATTTCAGGCACTGGCACTTGTAAGGTGCCTGCCAAAACAATTCTGCATGTAAGCGTTCAGCCTCCAGCTGGTACATCTTTGACTTGGATGTAGACAAGTGACCACAATGTGAAACTCTTCAATCCACATAAAATCAGACATCTATATTTGCATTATCTGGTCCCTATAGTCTCTGTTTCTTGCAAACCCCCCCAACAAAGTTGCTGCAAGAAAGGGTTTGAATGCAGGCTGTATTAGCCTACGCATCATTACAGGCATTACACAGGCAAAGTCTGGTCTATTTTTTAATTGGCTACTTTAAAAAAAAAATCTCAGTATCTTTTCTTCTTACCATTTGCAGCTAGATACCATTCATCAATCAGGCTGTAAGGCCATCATTGCATTGGTGAAGCAGCTAAGAGACACACGAAAGACTGATACGTACTGGTGCATCTCCTCCCTGAGCCATCACTTCCAGATGTCAGAATATAATCTCCTTTGTACTAACTCATCTTTCAACCACATTAAGTCAACACATTTTTGTGTTTCTCTCGTCTACTAAAATTCTCTTACATCGCTGAAATACTTACATGAAAATGAAATATAATTGTCCAAATTAGGCCAAGCACAATGGAAGGTTTTCCTTCAATAATGTCAGCAACATGAATATTTATGAGCTTGAGCTACAGGAAAAAAAAGGATCATTGTTAACAAAGAAAATGTTCCACCAGCTAAACTGGCTTTAGTTGTGAATTTGGAAGTTAATACTCACTGATCTGCTCTTTAAAAATGTCAAAGCATTTTCTATGTTACTTCTGCACTGGAAGACATTAAATCCTTTTTCCCGTGGCTGTAAAGGAGAAAGAACAGGTTACTTCCTCAGCTGTAAGAACTCATTTTATATTTTGATAAGGGAAGTTCTGCAAAGATTCACAAATTACTTCGGATCAACTTATTTCAGTGTGTTTCAGGGTCAGTGGTACAAGTTACTTGCAAAAAGCTCTATGACTCCAGAGGGATCAATCATATGGTTACAATTAAGCATATCTAGAAATCTTTGCTGGATTTGATGAAGGACTGAGGTAATACTCTTATTACTCTGTCTTACCAGATGTTGACCTGAAAGCACTTCCAACAGATCCAAAAGCAAATGTCCTTGCTGTATGTCTGTATAGAGGTCTGAGATAACATAAGGAGACGTATGCTGCAAAATAAATTTCCACGTTTGTCACACCACCTTTTGTCATTTTGAATTCAACATGCTACAGAACATCACACGTTACTCTGCTGTTAAAAAAAAAAATCTTAGCACCCTTTAATTTTTCAATACAGTGAAATATAAATCCTGCATCTAACCAGCCATATCCTGCTTCTAACAACCCATTATTACATTTGTCTTGTATCCCCCTTTGCCTTACCTCTGTATTTTATAAGGGTTATTTAGGTCTCATTTGTACTTTCCAAGGAGGCACATGGCAAAAGACCCCAAAACTCTGACAAAGGGAAAGGTGCAATGCCCTGCGCTTGAGTCAGGACAATCCCAAGCACAAATGCAGAACCCCATAAAACCCCAAAACACGTGCCAGAATCCAGCACAAGTTTTTGTTTCACCACATCAGCAAGGAAGATAACCGTTCTCTTCTTACAAAACACCTTATAAATGTCCTTGGACAACCACCAAAACAATGCTGCTGCACCTATAAAACAAATGCTTTCCAGAGGCTAATTTTTCCAGGCAGTGCCTAATAATCTTTTATGTTTATTCCTAAAATTTTTGATCTCCAAGCAGCACCTCTGAAGCAAAAAGGCAAAAGGCATGTCTTTCTTAAAGAATCCCCTTCTTACCTTTGCCAATATTGAATTTATCCAGCTAGTGAAGGTTTTCTTCTGTGTAAACTCTCGCTGCACTGGGGGAGGGGGGGGCAGGGGGAAGAAGAAAAAATGGTTAATGGAAAAAATTATCTGGTTTTATTTCTCTTTCTCAAAAAGATACATGGCATCCATCTCACTAAGGTCAGGTATTAAGCGATATTTAATATTGCTTTTTTTCAACTCTTATTTTAGAGCTAGTATTTTCTTGCTTGCACTGCAAGGACCTCTACAACCAGCAAGCATACTTCTTACTTACAACAGCAAAGACCAACTAATAAAGGTTTTCTCAAAAGCTCAATAAAGGCAAGCAGTGGTATAAACACATAATTCTACAGAGTAATACATGTAGAATAACTCCGTCCTCTCTTAAAGTGTTTCTTGAAAGACTCAAGGTTATTGTCAGCACAAGATCCATCTTGAAATTTGGGAAAAGCCATTAATGGGGTTGGGTGAAGAGGCCAATGGAGGCTGGGGTTAGGTGATAAATGCAGATCTGTAGGTGAAGCCAAGGAATGGGATGTTTTGCGTAACCGAAGGGCTGGGGAGAGTTTTTAGGTTGTCACTGGGGAATATACCCTCTATATCCTTTCCAGTGCTGGGCCTTCTATAGGGTATACTGATCAGTAATCTGGCCACTAAGGGCACATGGGGTCTTAGAATAGGAGGGAAGAAGAAGAAGAAAGCACTGGAACTCATGCCCCAGTAAAAAACCCAGTGAAATGGGACTCAAAGAGTGACCTGGTCATGCAGAGATCCAGCTCTTCACCCAGGTCCTCCAGACCAGTATGCAGTGATAAACTACCAGCAGTTGCAAAGGGAGATAGGGAGTTGGTTAAACCCATGTTTCAAAGATCAGATTATTTAAACTGCTTCTTGCACCAGTGCAGAGTTAAAGAGAGAAAAAAGCCTTTCTCCACGGTTTGTGGGCAGCAGAGATGAAGAAAAGTCTGATTCCCCCAGAGGTGAAGAAGAGTGAGCGCAGCAGCAGACAAGACCAGCTCTCCATTCCCATCCATGGTTACAGCCCATGGAACACAGCCCATGCTCCCTCCCCAAAAAAAACACCCCATTCCCAAGACACATCACCATCAAAACCACACATTCCTGCTAAACATCTGTAAACTGGCCTGAGGTAACAGCAGGAAGTGTTGGTCCTGAGGTTACACCCCTCCATGCATGGCTACAGGCAGCTGCCCCAGGGGTTGGTGCGCAATGCTCCTGTCTCACTGCAGGCAGCAGAGAAGCAAACCCTGAGAGACAGGAGAGGTAATAAAGAGTCAGCAAGAGCAAACTCCTCTCCCCGCTGTGCCAGGCAGCAAGAGGGCCTGCATGAGGTAGGCTGGAGTGGAGGATGGGGCTCTGGGTAACGGCAGACAGAGGATCCAAGCTCCCACATACAAGGAGGCAGATGGGCCTTGGGATGCCAGCCCTGCCAGCAGGATCCAGGAGGATGATGCGTGTGGTGCACCACGGCCCCAGCACAGCTCCTTGAGGAGCGGCAGGTGGTCAGGCAGTGTGCCAGGCCGGGAGAAAGATGGTGGGCAAGGCAGCTCTGGCAGTAGTCAGTGCCCACTTCCCCGCTGAGGTAAATCCTCCCACTGCAGGGCCGGCACAGCTGGAGGCTGACAAGGCCATCAGTTTGCGAGAAGAAACAGACCTGGGAGATAGGGTCGGAGCAACCATCTCTTCTGTCTCTGAAAGCACCCCCTTGCACAAAAGGTTAACGTGAAGGCAAGTTTGACATCAGAAAGCAAGTGCAATGCTACTCAGCAATATAGGTTTTTGTAGGCTGGGCATGATGAAAGACATCAAAAATAGTGAGCCCTTGGGGAAAAGGAAAAAACAAAAATCCTGACTGCTCTGCCCATGAAAATGCCACTCAGAGTGGCATTAAGTTTATCAGAGTGGCTCTGCCCATGAAAATGCCACTCAGAGTGGCCCAAAGTTTATCACTCTGGGAATCTGGCAACCACAGACCCCAGTTCTGGGTGGCTTTTCACCATCCAGGATTGCCTGAAGGGCCTGCTGTGCAGAGCTTCATCAGCTCGTGAAGAAGAGCAAGCCGTGTAAGGATAATACAGACTCCTGCTCCCAAACCCACCACCCATCCACAGACCTCTTTACATGTGTTGAGGACTGTTTTGCATTCTCTCGTTAACACATCTTTCATCAGTCCTCCTCTAATCTCCACTACTATGATCCTGTTGGAGCTGAAACAGCCTATTTCCCCCACTTGCTGGATTGTTTTGTGCTTGGTTTTAAGTATTAGAGAGATTGTGATGAACTGTAACCTAAGGGCAGTCTTGAAGCCATGAACAAAAATGCAACCTCAAAATTCCGTTTTGTTTGGAAAACTGAAAATAAGCACAACATGCCACACAGACCAATCAGCACTTCAACGCTCAAAAGGAGGACATAAATAGCATGGAGATACTGGCTTCATGTTAGCACAGGGCTCAACCACACCCTTTGGTTGAATACATATGCAGGAGCCGTTCCAATTACCTAAGGAGTGATTATTGAGTAGCTGCGCTCAATTTTATCAGGCAGGCAAGGCTGGTATTGCTGGCACTTGAAAGGAATGGAAAACAAATATTGACTACTTTGCCTGACGCCAGCGACTCTGCCAGCTGTAGCTCTTGCAAACACACTCTACTGTTACTGATCTAGGGAACTTGCTCCTGGGGTCGGTCACAGAAAGAGAATTAGGATGAGGACATTTGATCTTGTTATGGCCAAATCTCTCCCTAGTGAAGGGCTACATTATGCAATATGGGCCAGACACTGCAAGTGTTGATTCCCATTGGCAGCTCTTAGGCAAATGTCTCGCCTGGTGAAAGTACAAGGTGGTTATTTCTCTGCACACACCTAAGCACACCTTAAACCCTCCCTAAGCTACAGCCGCTGCCTAGTGCAACCCATCAAGCTGCCTTCCAAGCCGCAGTGTGGCTTATTTTCCTACCCAAATTAGTAACAGTAGTAAAATCTCCTCCCGAATTAATAACAAAACTCCATGCTTGCCAATATTTTCCCAGACTGTAGTGCAGCACTCACCACTTCCACCCAGACCACACAACCCACAGCTTGGAGCAGATGTGCTTCTGTCACCATGACAGACAGTTGTACTGCAATTTTCAGACTGTGTTTTCCCTCCCAGCTCCCATCTTGACTCTCATGCTCAGAGACGCTAATGATTTAATCAAGCTTTCAAATTCTTATCTCTACCACGTGGTCAATTAATACAGATTTTTATTTTTATGAGGATGAATGGATTCTTTGTTAGGCCTTTTTACAGGACTCTGAGTAACCTTGGTTTTCTCTTGCCCTACTTTTCAAAATGTCACTGACCCAGAATAAAAAAAACCCAACAAAACACTATCAAAAAAACACTGATAATTTCATTCACTTCAGGCCAAAAGTCGCCAAGTCAAAAAGCGGATCTTGAGAACAAAGTAAGAACCCACTAATCTTAAACCACCCAAAATCTATCATATTTCACCCTGTGTTTTAAAGGTAATCTTCAGAACAACTCTTTAGAGAGAAGTAACACACAGAAACACTGCTAGCCAAAAATCAATACACACTCCTGGACAATGACTGTTTTATCCAGTAATGAGCTATCAGCAAGTGCTACAAACCACACTAATCATTAAGTGCTGCAGTAGGGCGACTCAGTGAGATCCATGGCAGTGCTGAGCTCTCCCAGGAGGAAGAGGAGGGCAGCAGCACTGCCAGTCACGGTTTTACTCCCAGACTTCCTTTAACGGTGATACAGAAAAGCAAGACTTAATATATACTTCCTCTCCTCTACTGCCTGCCGTGCCCCCTCTTCCAGTGCTGGGAGACAGCAGCTCCAGGGAAAGTACCATCTCCTCTCTTGGCAGGGAGCTGGGGGAATCAAACTACAGCAGAACAGATGTAGCCTGTCTATCCACACTCATCAAGCAACGTCACCAAACAGCGAAGAGGTTTTCTTCTATCGTGAGGACTGGTGCATCACTGCCAGTGAACCATTTAAAACTGTGAGGCTTTTTTCTCTAAAATAAATTTTAACAAATTAAATCATTATTTGAAATTAATGAGCATAAGTCTGTCTGCCATCTTCCCATCTCTGCTTTTTTAGAAGGAATTATCTCTTGTGTATGATATTTTTGTATCTTCTTTTCACCATTCAGGTCATCTCAGGCTACATCTACAGTAGCAAGCAGTGGAGCTCAACAGGAAGATATCAGCAATTCAAAAGAGCTGGTGCTCAGGAAGTAGAGCACCCACCACATGTGCAGGGCGGAAAGCTGTGTTAGACTAGCTCTAGCTAGGCTGAATGCCCACAGAGAGCCACGGAGTGCTCCATCTTTGCAGCATTTATTTCAGTTTCATCCCAAATAACCATTTCCGCACTCCCTGACAGCTCAACAAAATGAATGGTCAGGAGGGATAACTGGGAGAACCCCTTCAAGACAGTACTGCTGATATCAGCTAAACCATGGAGCATGAGTGACAGGAACTATAAGAAGAACTGTTAAGTACTTGCCAGCCCAGGGAGACAGAGAGTGAGCAATTCACCACTGAATCCTTTATATAATCCTTTCCCCTCCACCCAGTAACAGAGTTTGATTTTCTGCAGACAGGAAAGCAGGGAAAACAGTTACTTCCAGCATTTATGTTCAGCAACATAGAATAGCTGAGGTTGGAAATGACCTTAAGATCGTCCAGTTCCAACCCCCCTGCCATGGGCAGGGACACCTCACACGAAACCATGTCATCCAAGGCAATGTCCAACCTGGCCTTGAACATTGCCAGCGATGGAGCATTCACAACTTCCCTGGGCAACCCATTCCAGTGCCTCAC
>JAOEHY010049969.1:0-13595 GCA_025447955.1 Psilopsiagon aurifrons
CTGTTCTCAGGCCACAAGTTAAAAACACAGTGCTGCACCAACTACTAAGAAGGAGAAAAATGACTGCTACTGCTGAATCCATGACAGGGTCTTAGAGACCAATGTTACCTCTGACTATTCAACACTAGGCAAGGTATGGTGGAAAAGAGCGGTAAGTCAGAAGGAATATAGAGTTGGTCCAGGGCTTAGAGAAACCTTTCTGCAGTTCAGAGATCCTAAGATTCACTGTGTGCACACATGCATGTGTAGGCACACACTCTGAGTAACATGTAACTATCAAAAGGAAAAATTTTGTACTTTTACTTAGCATGTGTTGACTTTCAATGTTACTGTTACTGTAGAAGCCTAAGTTAAGTGTTACTGTAATTTCAAAGGGAAATGCCATAATACCCAATGTGTTGTGAATATTTGAAGGCCACAGTATGGTGTTTTTCAGAAATAAGCAAGCACGATTTAGCCCCAGTTGTATTGGTATTTTTCTCCTTCCTTGTCTACATAAAGTAGCTCTAACTTAAACTTACAAAGAGAGTAGAAAAGAGTCACTTTGCTGGCTGTAGTCTTTACAGGCAAGTAATTAATAATCATATGAACAATAGCATGAACCTGCTCTCTTGAGTGTAATAATTGTGACTTTTCATTTACTGTCATCTTAATGCTTGGATATATGTAATCAGTCATCACAGCTGGTTAGAGACCAATGTTAGCAGCTGCAAGAGCGTCCAAATTTGTCATACATATATCTCTTAGATTTTATATGAGAGAAATACAGTAAAATTGTCTAAAGGTGTTACTATAGCATTGTTATTGATCATAAGATATTTTAAAAGCTGGAAGCTCTATCATATTGTCATACTTTCAGTTTTCAGTCAGCTTTCTGTACTCAGTCTTCTTGAATGTTGGAGAACACAACTTGCCTATTCCTTTGTTAATGTAATGTAAACATACTGCTTTTCTGGCACAATAGTCTAATTAGATGGTCTAATTATCTATCACAATATTCTAATTAGGGAAGACATTGTTCAGTTGAACATGCAGACCAAGATATTGTAAGCTTTCCAGTGGATGTACAAATTCTACACCATGTTCAATTTGTGACATTATATAAATACTGAAATTAACCCCCCACCCCCCATTATGTTTGCGGCATTATTCTTCTTTAATTATATATCAATCTATATATATATTTTTTTTCCTAGATCTTCCTCATCAAGTGCAGCTGAAGAGGATGGGCCAAAGACAAAAAAACAAAAACCACACAAAAAAGAAAGGGAAAAGGAAAAAAAGAATAAATCTAAGAAAGGAAAACATCATAAAAAGGAAAAAAAGAAGAGGCGGAAGGAAAAAAGTTCACCCTCTGATAGTTCAGACAGTTCTAGTAGTGACTGAGGTGCTAGCCTATTTTTGTGTTCACTTCTGCAGGGATGATTTTTCTTTCAAATCAAAATTATTATGCTTTGCAATCCTGTTGTTTTAAAATGATATATATATATTTAAGAAATCTGTTTGCAAATATCAGTGCTTCAAGCTATTAAACAGACTTTTGGGAAAACGTCTGTTCTTCTGTTTAAAGACATGCAAGTCTGATTAGGTCTCTAAGTTCAGTTGTGAGTGCTTGTGTTTGGAGTGCTTTACTGTAGGATATGGTAAACCTCAGTTTGTAAGTCTGTGTAGAAAGATGGGGATTTAAATATGTGTACTAACAGAATGGGTAAATCAAACCTGGAAATTCAAATGAGATTTTCTATTATCAAATAAATGTATGTTTTTCAGAACATTTGCTGCTTACATACATTAATCAGTAAGTGCAGAGATGAGATAGCATTTGAGTCCAGAGAAGGGAAGAACAGGCAGTGAGAAACTAGAAGAGATTGCTTCTTCAAAATTATCTTCTAAAATTGATCTAGTCATAGACTGTGAAACACAATTCCACATTCTTTTGGCAGGATCACTGTAAGCAAGCTGTAAACAAACAGAAGCAAACAAAAGCCATTATTCTATGTTTCCATTAATTTTTCAAAGTCTTTCGTGCCTAGGTTTTGTTATTTTACAGTTAATGGCTATTTCATCTTAAGCATAGATATAAAGTGCCACTTCCTAACACTAGTTGTCTGTCCAGCAAGATTGTTTACAAAGTTCTAAGAACTATGTTAATACAGCATGTGGTGGTTAATACTTACATGAATCAAAATGGGAAATTAGAAGACTGACAAGAATTGTGAAGACTCCATTCATTCTAATAAAACTCCCACTGAAAAGTTAAAAGCCAAACAAATAAAGCTTTTGTGGAATGTCAGCAATCCATCATGTTGAAGTCAGTAGCAAAATTTACCATTTGCTATTAGGAGCAATGTTAAGCATGTCAACATTTAATAACTGTGTTTTGGGGTATCCAGTTTGTATTGTACTATGGTAGGGTACTGGTTCAAGACAGACTGATTATTTAGAGTTGAGCAGATGGTGTGTAATTCTACCTCAGAAATGCCTAAACCTCATAGTGATTACATTTGCAGCTTCTTGAAAATGCTGTTCGTGCCTGTGGTTTCTTTTTTTTTTTTTGGGGGGGGGAGGACAGGACGGGTTAATATGGAACTGTTTCCACCTGAGTAGCTTGCATACAGCTGCAGCATTAGTCTCATGGGAGTCTCATGAGGGAGAGCTCCAAAACTTTCTTGACAGTAATATCCATGGCCTGTGTTCTCTGTGGTGGGTTAGAGCATTGAGTCAGTACAAAAATGTTTCATGGTATTTTAATGGTTACTGCATTTGGTCTGAAAGGTAGATACTTAAATCTGACTCTGACTTTTAACCTTTTATATGTCAGACTAATACTCTTATTACTGGGCAACTTGTGTTGTAGGTGCTGTGTTAGGACCATTAAGAATAAAAATACTTATAGAAGCCGAAGAGCAAAGAAAAATTACCTGTAATCTTCTCTGTAGGTCTCTCAGTAGATGGCAAGAGTCCTTGCATCTGCTCTTCTTCCTACTGGCTTTGTTCTAGTCAAATTTTTCATGTCATATATAATGATTTTTTGAGATGGGCTTGGGTAAAATAACTGGAGACGGGACCCTTTAATTAGCTAAAACCTGGGCATAGTTTAAAGAACACTTATTTCATAAATACTAATAGATGATGTTACCCTGTCCACTCTAGTTTCTATAGCGTTGCTGTGGCTGTTAGAGCTTATTTTTGACAGGCTTAACTCTCTAGTCATTCTGTAGAGAGCACAGGGGAGTTATGGGCTACCTAAGCCAGTACTGTTGCCAGAGGAAACATTTAATCAGACCACAGTTTAAGACACAACTCATTACACTCCACCCCTCCCCTCCCTAAAATGTTCCTTTTTAATGAGATTAGAAGGGTTATTGGAGTTAGTAGAATTCAGATGTTGTATGTAATTCTCCCATGATCTTCCTGTGATCTCCTATCATCCCATGATGCCAACTCTAGGGAATGGGAGTTTGTACCCTTCTTGATTTCTGAATTGGCTTCATCTGAAGACAAGGATGGCTGAAGCATTTATTAGAGTTAGTATATCTCTGTGGCTAAGTAATTTATCTATCAAACTGTATTTAATGACAGAGAATGGATAGAGGCTTAAAGTTCAGGAAAACAACTGGTACATATTTTAGTAGTGTTCCTTATATTTTTGTGTAGTTTCAAATAGCCAGTTTAGATTCTAGTTCTAATTGCTGACATCAAAAGATTATGTATCTAAATGCCGATAGTGTAATTACTATCCATGTATCTTGACAGCAGCTGTTTATGGTAGTTACAATGGTATTTTGTATAAGAGCGTGAGACATGAATTTCACTATTCATGTCTTGGCAGTTGTTACTAGCATACAGCAGCCTTCATCTGTGGGCATGAGGAAACAAAAGTAGATACCTGGTGTTCCGTTCAGTTGTCTTTCGCAGATAGCAGAAGAAAGATGTACACATCTACCATCCAGCTAGTAAGTAGGGACAGGCTGTGCTATAAAATCCACCAAAGGCTGGAGTCACTGAATCAAAGCTCTATAAAACTATTGTTTTACAAATAGCTGAAAGAAATACACATCACAAAAATTACAACTTCACCATTCTCTGCAACACGTGAGTCACCATGGAAAATCCTTTTGTCTCTTTGTTGATGTATATATACTTTTTTATATACCTAAAGAAATGGAAAGTTATTTTCAGCACGTTCAAATAGATTTGTATAACACATTTTAATGTAATTTAAATACCTATCAAATTGGTGGAAGAATTGAACAAATCGCAGTAAATAAAACAAGAATTGATAAAAAAACTTGATAGAAGTGCTTCTACAATAAAAATGCCAGAACACTGAAACTGTTCACAAGAAATTCTCTAATAACAATCATCAAGGCAATTATAGGGGACAAAGAAGAAGATGAGGCAGTGACTGCAGAAAATAAGCAATTGCAGAAGTACAAGAGTGAAGAAACCAAGAGATTAGAGAAATGCAAGTACATGGACGAAAAATACGAAAAGTCTAAACCAGTGATTAGCCAGTACAGGAAAATCCTGTCAAGAACATATTTTCATATAAAAAAAAAAAAATACTGAGAAATAAGATGAGAGGGAAATGTTTTTCTATAAATGCAAATATTTTCCTGAAATGTTGGAGTGTAAATAATACCAGTAAGGGAGAAGAGTCTGTAATAGGAACAAGCTATTCAGTACAGTTCATTTAAACTCTAGCATAGTATTCTAAATGTGTCTGTTTACAGTTTTCTGTGTAAGCTAAATGTTTTTCCCACTGAGTGTACTGGGGAGAATAATTAATCCTTATTTACCTTTATATAAATGCTCCTGAGGCTTAAAGTTAGTGTAATAGTTTATAAAATATCCTGGCAGAATTTTGAGCATCAGAAAATTCCAAAAGAAGAATTAAGTTGAGCTGTAAGAAACATGCTGTATAGTAACTGTATATGAATAACATCTTAGCATTCTTTCATCCCAGTGAAATTTGAAGCTTAGTTGTTACAAGCTGCTTTTATGGATCCTCTATTCATAACTGATACATCATTAGTATGTAGTGATATTCTGAAGGTAACAGTTCATAAATGACAATGCCTATCTATATAAAACTCCTAATGAAAAAAAAACCAAACAAAACTATAGGTTATTTTGGGGACAACTTCAGTAATTTAAAGCTGAAGACAGGTGGTCCTAAGACAATGCAAACAAGAACAGCTGATCAACTTTGACAACCATTTTTTTGTATGTACCTTTATTTCAAAATACTTTATCACAGTTTATTTAGTATCGAACGCAGATCTGAGGGGAAGGGAGTTTCAAGGCTTTTAAATATAATAGAAATACGAGTTTAAGTCATGGTGTGTGCTTATAGTGTTTATTTGTAATTCCTACTGATCACTTATTTTCCTCTATTGTAAGTTACTTTGTCATTTTACAGGAAGTTCAACAAAGTCCATAAAACCCATCTGCTTCTTCAGCTGTTAACATCCCTCCTGTTTATCTGTCACTTTTCACTCTTACCTCTCTTTTCTTACATTTTCAAGGAAAGCATCTATTCCAAAACATTTGGCCTGTATTAGTCTGAAAAGTACGAGTTTTTTGTGATTTGTAGATTAATTCTAGTTAAGAAAAAAAATGCAAGCTCAAAATTAATTATTTGATCCAAATAAATTATTAAAAAATTACATTAAAGAACATTAATCCTGAAATATTACAGAAAAACAGATGGAGTCAGCTCAGAACTCGTAAAAGGTAATGCATTAAAGCAGACTTTTCCATGTAAATGTAAAAAATGTGTGTGTATGGGACTCTCTAGTGTATGAAATTCACTATGCAGGCTCGAGTTTTCTACATTATGTTTAGAAGGGAATTGGTTAAACTCTTGACTTGGGCTTATATAAGAAGTCTGGGGATATTTACAAATTCAGAATTATTAAGTAAGGTAACCATTACAAGAAGAAGAATTTTTTTTTTGAAGGCAACAGGAAGCCCTACAACAGCGGACACTAATGAGCTGTCTCAAACAGACTTCAGATAGTATGCAACAGAAACTTTTAAAAACAAAATGTAAAAACTTCAGATACTGTTAGGTGTTTCACAGACCTCAGAAGCATCTGGGCATTCATCTTAAAAACTTTCTTAATATGACACTAGACTCCAGGATTTAATTTCTGTATTTAGATAACCAGTGCATGATGGTTTGCTGTAGAAAGGCTAACTTGCTGAAAAATTCCGGCAGGTTGGTTAAGCTTCCCTTTGAGGTTTTTCCTTGGTTCAGACAGCTCTCTTGAGGTATCAGAATTACAGAAGTCCCTGTGGTATTAAGCCCAACTTCAGAATAAAAGAAGTAGGGAAGACTAGGAGTATGAAGTTTTCTTTCTGGGAGACTAGGTTGCTTTTGCCAGGGACTAGGAATACAAGGTACTGGAAGAAGCATGAAAGGAAGTCTAACAAAAAAGTCTTTTTGTTGATTTGTACCAATGAGAACTTGACTTTTTCTTTCAAAGGAGAAAAAGCAGATTCTTAATTCTTTGAAGGACATATTTTTTTAGATAAATAATCTTGACTTACTTAAGGAAATCTATAAAATTTAAATTCTACAAATCTGCTTTGCCAAATCTTTCCAAATCTCTTAAGTGTTTTGAATCTGAAATAATGTTCTCTCTCTGGAACATCTGCCAGACCTGTTCTGGGTGCAATTGCTGTTTCTGCTGCTATTGTATCTTCTGCTGACTGAAAGAGATTAATGGTTTGAATCTGGAGAAAGGCAGCTAAAAGAGTGTAGCTCTTGGGATCAGCAACTTTCTCTACCCGTCTGCCACAGCTCCAGAAGCTTTATTACTTTTCTTCGAAGTTGCAACACAAAAAATACTAAAAAGCTGTGTTTTGAGACAGTAGAAATTCTTTCTTTAAATTTTCCCAGATGTCTAAAAAAATAATTTTCCAGGTAAAGGCATCAAATGCAGGAGTTAAGTAAACTAAAGGAAGGAAAAGCAAAGAGGAATACTTATTGTCCATTGTGAAATGAGTATATGTCTAGATTACTTTTTGTACTGGCTAAAAATTAATAGGCTATTCCTAATATGAGTGAAAAAAAATCACACTTTGTATTATTAAAGGATGTTTTGCTCTTTTCTAGGTGCTGTAAACTGATGTTTCATATTCCTAAACAAAGCCTTAATTTACGCAGTTTTTTGCTCTTAAATTTGGTAAATGCATTGTATTAAGTCTCCTTTCAGTAAACTGTTACTGATGGAACTCAAAACCAGAAGAAAATTGGTATTTACCCAGTCTTTGAGGAGGAAAGTGATTTCACCATGAAGATATTGCTATATGAATGTTTACAGGAAACTAGGAAAACTTGACTTTTTAATTAGTAAAATGCAAGTTGATAAGGGTGTAATCCTCCCTTAAGTATTAGGGGAGAAGATGTAAATAACAGCAAAGAAAGCGTTTAAAAGATTATACAAATATACAAATAAATTGGTATTAGTTGTCCAGGAGTAGATTTAGGCTGGAAACTGGCAGGAACTTTCTATACAGCAAAATGTAGTCCAAGAAGAGCAAGAAATACAATTTCTGAAAGTTACCACATAAGTTAACATTCAGATTTTGCATGGAAACTTCTATATATTGGGTAGGTTGACATGCAGCCTGCATTATGTATTTACTATATTTCTGTATGATTGTATTTTACTCTGAAAATGAGAACTTTACACTGCAGATAAGTGATTTTTAGACAGGTATTTTTGTGACATGAAATACCTGTGAAAAAAAGAATGGTTTTACAAGAGAATGGTGTTAAAAAGGATTTAGTTTTGTTCTGAAAAGGCAAGGAACACAAAATTTTAGTAAAAAGTAAGAGTTGGTGGAACCTGACATTTTACGTGGGTACAGCAAAAAAGTTGTAGTGCCTTTAACCTATATCATTTCATCTAAAATGTTCAAACCCCTTTAAGGGTTTGAGCATGGAAGTATTGTTGTTTGGTTGAACAGCAAGTACTGTTTTCCTCAGTATTTTCTTTAAATTGTTTCCATGCATTCTGATATTTATCAATGTAAAGTTGTCTTTCAGAAAATAAATAAAAAAAATCATAAAATGGTTCTAAATAATCTGTAAATAATTTGTGAATCATTTTATTGTGGGAACTTTTGATCGCACATTGCTCTATTCCATTAAATTATCATTAACATTTATCCTTTTGGACCTACATAATGTGCTGGGGCTTAAAATTTTAGTTTCCCTTTGAATTTTAGTGAAATACAATCTTCTGCATGCCGAAGGCAATTTATCCCGTAACACCTCTTCAGTTCAGATGCTTACCAGGTCTATTAAAAGATAACAGTACATTCCATTCATCCTTAATCGCCAATATGCCGTAAGTGGCCTTAAAGCCTGGGGATTACAGCATGTGTCCATTAAGATTAATAAGGGGTACAATACATAGCAGGGGTTTGAGAGAAGCTGTAAAATTGATTAGAAATACGGAAAGTCTTCAAAATGAGCAAAGACTGAAATTTTATTAGTCTTTAGTTCAGGAAGAAGAGACACAACTAATGTTTCCAGAATAAGAGGTACAAGGATGTGCATATTACTGTACACTTTTAAAACAGTGCAACCAAAAGGGACTTTAAAGACAATATAGGTAAACCTGTTTTGTTCACAGAATATGCTACATTTGTGCAACTCATTATGATGTCAAAAGCTTTGCAAAATTAACATGTATACACTTGTGTCACTAATGTATATTCTGTTGCAATAGATGCAGTAAAAATAGATACGAGCTGCCATTTAACTTGGCATGTTAACTTCCATGTGATGATATGTGGTGGGTACTGCACTAGGCACTTCCTACTTAATCTGCCCATCTTCCTTTGAAAGCAGTTGTTGGAAAATGGCATTGTACTGACTTCCTACAGGAATTTCTGTGTGTACCAATCTAACAAGATTTTAAAAGAAATATTGTGTGGCATTTCCTTCGGTCTTTTTTCTCTTGTAGCATCCCTACATATTCAGTTGTGTGTTCATACACTGTTTTTTTGGCATTAATGTCTTCAGAATTAAAAAAGAAGTATCAGTCTGGTTTTTTAACTTATGCTAAGCCAAAATTAATTTATTAATTGTACTTACTGTTTTCCCAGGCAATATTTTTAATAGCCATTAGACATCAGGAGTGTTTTCTCCAAAGTTTTAGCATTTGCAAAACCTGGTGGATCTGTGCAGATGGAGCCATAGAGCAAGTGTATTGGTTTATAGACTTTTAACGAAAGCCTGTCAGTCCTGCCATCTTTTGGACACTGGAACTTTGGTCTGATTAATGTGGACATAGTTCATGAGGGATGTCAGGAAAATGTCAAAGAAATAACTTTGAAAAAACGTCATGCTGTGGACTTTGATTCCATTCTTAAAAGTGCACTCATGCTCACAAGCAGTTTCTTGAGTTTTAGGGATCTCTCCATGCTAAATGCCGTGAACAGTTTGTAACCTGAAATCTTTAAAGATACTGAAGTTACCTTTTTTGTGGGCTGTTTAAAGAAATTAGTTAAGTATTCCTCAGGTGGAATTAATTTTGCTTACGGAAAGACACAATTACCATGAGGAAATTTTAGATTTATTTTCCCTTGTTGCATTTCAAGTATTTATTTGGGGACCCAAGCATAAAAAAAATGTATTTTCTGTCTGGGATACTGAAAGGTGAAAGGTGAACAGATCAGTCCAACCTGCAAAAAAAACCAAACCACTTTGGTTTTTCTGACTGAAAAGAAAAATATCCTTCCAGAGAAATGCTGGCAGCTTGGTTACCTGAATGTCTATAACAGGAGCAGTGTGGCTTTTAGGAAAATAGTTTCTGCCTTCCCTAATTGGGAATTAAATCTGAAGTTTTGGTCCTTGCTATAGTCAATACAGTAATATTTCTGACAATGTGGGTGTTCCCTTCCTTTCTCAATAAACAGTATTTCAGGAGAAAAACTTGGTAGAAAAATCAGATCAAACTTTGTAGGTTCAATGAATAGATATCCTGAACTGAACTGCTTTGGGGAGCATACTAATATCCTACCAAAAAAACTCCCATGGAGAATTTAATGGTATATGTGTTATCTGTGGCAAGAAAACAATACCTGCCTATCCATCACTAATCGCTTACATAGGAAGAAAGAATTTGGTTCTGGATTATGCTGGGTCATGGTGGAATGGCAGAAGGGCTCATAGTCACCTTCTTCATGTATTACTAACAAGGTTATGCTGACCTGCTCTATACAGTAGTTACAGACTGGTATGGGCTTCATGGCATTACAGTCTAGCATGACATTAGTTCTGGTGTCTTGCCTACGATCCTAAAGTATCAATACAGTAAGTATGACCTATTAATATCTACTGCTTCTACTAGCTGTCATTTCAGTGTTTACGTATTCATCATAATTTTTTATCTGTCTTTGTAAATATACTTCTTAAAATGGAAAAAAAAATTACCAAAACCTTGTGAAGCACTCAAAATTAGAAAAAAAAGACATATTCTGTCAATATAACTAGAAACAAGACAACATTTAAGTTAAATAAAAAACTTTATTAACAATGTAAAACATTTAATATATTACAGTCTCAGATAATTCTGGCATGCCCTATAAGAATTAGTACTTAGTTATACGCAGACACCATGCTTTGAATTCTATTGGAAACAAAATGGGTTGGTGTTGTGTTTTACATTGTTTTGGTTTTTTTAAATACTCTTCATAAATTATTTATTTCTCCTCAAAAAAAAAAGCTTGTAGAGATACTATCAGCCTAAAAGGAAATCTGTTGCTTCTATGCATTGTACAGTATGTATGTATTATGATTTCTCTGTATTTACAAGTTTAAGTATTTTTGTATATGGTTTGTGTATCATAAATTAAGGTATTTTTCTATGAAGGTTTTAAATTGAGATATAGTGGAAGACTAAATACGAATAAGAGCACAAAAAGCAACTGGAGGTTTTGTGCAAATTCTGTTACAATATTGTTTTAAATGTTTTAGAACTTTAATGCTTTTGCTGTTAAATAGTTTTCTATGCTTAAAGACTTAGAATATGATCAAGTATTTTAATATGATACTAATAAGAGTACTGTACTATGCACAAACTTTTAGCTGCAGTTCAAACAATAAAAATCCCCTTTAAGGTTATCTATTAACCATAATTCATATGTCTTTGAGTGGTTGAAAGTAAGCATGCAAAACATACTTTAAAAAGTTTTAAAAGCATTCTTAGTTATGCTAGATCTATTCCTCAGCTGGTTTATGACCACCATAACTTTAAACTATTAAAACCCTTTTTTGAAAACGGGGATGGAGAAGAGAAAAAGGAATAGGCTAGTGTAGAAAATGTACTTTATAATTAAGAGTAGCAATGTTCATCTTTTCAGTGGTCAAATAATAGTGGTTTAATCAAAGTTATGATTTTCTTGGTGCTTCTAGGCTTAATCTTCTAACTTGAGACAAGACAGCACAGTCCAAAGAATCTTCTCTTCCGTCTTCTTACCAATGGATATGGAGTCAAGTTTAGGAGGCTGCTGTCATCTGGGATGTAAAACCCCACATTTTAATACAAGCATGTACACATGCACACACACACACGAGTTTTTATCATTTATACATTCTAACAGCAACTATATGATTAAGTAATAGATCCTACTGCTCTAGGCATAGAGAAAATAATAACCTGAATTTTGTAAAAAAGGGGTCTTGCGATGCTAATTATCTGGGTCTCCATGGTAATGCAACAGAAATTTTGTCAAGGAGAATACCAGTTCATTAATGAAACCTAAAAGAAATTACACCTCAAAAAATGCAAGACCTAAGCCACAATACTCCTGCATGAATGAATAACATTAGGTTCCCAAATAAAACCTAAAGATAAGTAGCTTAAGATCTTGCAGATGTGCAAGTTTGGAAATGTCACTCCTAAGGTCAATTCTGGCATAATTCAAACATAAAACTGCCCAGTATTATTTGGTGGCCATTTGTGCATATAAGGGAGAACTTTCATTAAAAACTGCAGCACTGGAACATCTTGCACAACAAGAGAAGAAGCATTTGTCTGGAAAAGTTAGCACAATATGCTCTCCCTATTTCTGATTAACTTTCTAGCTTTTTTATTAACTACATTTAAATTCATACAAAATGTGTATATTAGTGCCAACTTGTGCACTATCACTGAGCTAACTTGCAAAATCTTTAGAATTCACTTTGAATCTGAGCCATCTCCAGGCAGGTTTCATGCTAAGAGCTATGCACCATTATGTCCTTATTCTGGTTACATCAGGAAAGTAGCTCCTGCTTCCCTCAAGTCACCAGGAAAAGCATATTTTTTTATCTATAGATACCATACCTATAAAATTCCAGAATACCTCATGTAAAACTTGAAAGGCCGAAGTTCACATACTAAATCCTGACTCCACTGAATCAGTAGGGAAGAGACTTCACCTAGATTTTTCTTTTTGTATTTTCTATTTTTTTTTTTTAATAGAAGGCAAACCCTTTCATTATCTTAATTTTTCTTATACGAAGAAAATACAAAACCTACCTTGATTTTTCAGTGGTAAAGGCATAGTCTCCCTGAGTTTACTTAAAAGGTTTTTCATTTCTGTAACATCTCTGTGGAAACAAAAGTTTAAAGAGGTACAATAGAACAGCAGTTGAAGACTGCATGGTGAATGGCTCACAGGATAGCTTTATATGCTGAAATAATGGAGCAATAAATACAAAAATCTATTGGGCAAGCAGTTGTTTCACATACATGTTTCAGAAGATGCACACAAAAAAGGACAGTAGATTAAATAATGGAGCACTTTTAAGCCAGTCTGATATTAACTAGTTTCATCTGGTCCAAACTTATGATCTACTATGACACTTCCATATTAAATCATATTACATGAATTGGTGGGCACAATGTGATCCTAGTGGCAAAATATACAGTATGTCTTTTAGGGCAAGCTAGTACTAATGTCAACTTGATACACCTTGTCAGCAGTTTGTAGCTTGTGCCATGAATGTGTTTCATTGTTCAAAAGGAAATTATAATACATGTAGCTAACCCATTATATGTATCGCTGCACATTAAGTGAAAGTTTAGAAAAATAGCTGTCACTCTCAACTCTCTTAGGAGAATCCTGCATGAAGTTTTCTAAGTCAATAAATAAAAAAAAAAGTTAATAAAATATCATCTCTCAAAGCAAGTTACATTTGGATACATTTTGAGAGAGGCCAAAAGCTGCAAAATTGTTCCTGTTTTACAGGTAAGTGGCAAACCAGCAATATTGTGTATCTTAAAGTTTTCAGGATTTGGTCTTGACTCTTTCATCTACATACAAAATGGCTCTTAGAAATAAAGCAGTATGTCTAATAAGAAATTTATCAGATTTAATCTCCAGGTTACTCTCTCAGTAGAACTTACTTTTATACAAACAAACATGATAACCATTAAAATCTCATCATCAGCTTAATATGCAAAGACATCAGGTATTTCTTGCAAAAGGAATGTTGGCCACCAAGATTGTAGGGATGCTGGGGAGGGACTCTTCATTAGGGACTGTAGTGAGAGGACAAGGGGTAACGGGTTCAAACTTAAACA
>JAOEHY010049971.1:0-33305 GCA_025447955.1 Psilopsiagon aurifrons
AGAGAAGGCTGCGTGGAGACCTCATAGCAGCCTTCCAGTATCTGAAGGGGGCCTATAGGGATGCTGGGGATGGACTCCTTATTAAGGACTGCAGTGACAGGATAATGAGTAACAGGTTCAAACTTAAACAGGAAAGTTTAGATTGGATATGGGGAAGAAATTCTTTACTGTAAGGGTGGTGAGGTGCTGCAATGGGCTGCCCAGGGATGTTGTGAATGCTCCATCCCTGGCAGTGTTCAAGGCTGGGTTGGACAGAGCCTTGGGTGATATGTTTTAGTGAGAGGTGTCCCTGTCCATGGCAGGGGGTTTGGAACTAGATGATCTTCAGGTCCTTTCCAACCCTAACTACTCTATGATGCTATTCTATTGTGTGCAGTTCTGGTGTCATCAACATAAAAAGGACATGCAACTGTTGGAACAAGCCCAGAGGAGGGCCACAAGGATGATCATGGGACTGGAGCACCTCCCGTATGAAGATAGGATGAGAAAGTTGGGACTGTTCAGCCTGGAAAAGAGGAGGCTGCATGGAGACCTCATAGCAGCCTTCCTATATCTGAAGAGGGCCTATAGGGATGGTGGGGAGGGACTCCTCATTAGGGACTGTAACGATAGGACAAGGGGTAATGGGTTATAACTTACACAGAGGAAGTTCAGATTGGATATAAGCAGGAAGCTCTTTACTGTGAGGGTGGTGAGGCACTGGAATGGGTTGCCCAAGGAAGTTGTGAATGCTCCATCCTTGGCGGTATTCAAGGCCAGGCTGGACAGTGCTCTGGGTGGTACGGTTTAGTGTGAGCTGGCCTTGAGGAGGGCTGGAACTGGATGATCTTGGGGTCCTTTCCAACCCTAACTATTCTATGATTCTGTGGTTATTTTTCTTCAGAAGAGAGAAGATAAAACCAAAGACATGGTGTAGTTTAACCTCATTGGTCTTTCCTGGGTGACTCAGTCCCCTAGATGTCCAGCCCTCACTTCCCTAAACCCCCTCCTTTTTTTAAACTCTTACTGTAAGAGCTCTCAGTAGCAAGGACCTTAGGTAGGCATTATACTCCAGCTTTCCAAACATGAACTAAAACACAAAGCAAGGGAGTGCCATTTGTACACAAGCATCTATTTGCAACGCTGCAGAGCTGCAAGCACGTGCCTGATCACAAACTTTTTCTTCAGAATTAATAGGATAGAGTGAAATAGCGACAAAACTACGCTAGGACAAATCTCTCTCAAGCTCAGTATTAGCAAACAGAATCAGTAACTACAGAAACATATCACATACAAGTAATATACGGAAAACTAATCCCAAATTCTCTCTTTCATATCGTCCTTTGTCTAAATATGAATGTTCATTAATACCAATCTCTTCCGCTTTTACAATGCTTTGTGTCTTTAAAAGAAATCTAAGATGACATTTCCTATTACCTTGTTACAGGCAGAAGCCTATTCATGTGTTTCCCACTTTGCACCCCTTATCCTGTTTCCCTGCCAATAGTCCTCCCAAACACATCATACACTGCAAACATGTGGTGGTTATCGAGGATTTATTTTGAAAGAACATTACTTTGATGGAGTTGCTCTGTCTTTGGTATGGACTATATATATATTTTTGACAGCTCCATACATGGAAGTCACTTTCCTAAATAATCTTACTGGTTTCATATTTAACTGTACCTAGAATAAGTGGTATAACTTATTCTGTGTAAATCAGAATAACATCTACAAGCAAAACAGACATTTGCACAAGCTGGGGGTTAAGTACTATGAATATGAGAGCAAATACACCTGGAAAAAAACAACACATGCCTGCTTAACTTTGAACCCATGTACAGAGTAAAACATTTTAAGGGCTTTAGATAAGTACCTTCCTTTATTTTCTGACACATTAAAAATCCTGATTACTGGCAAGCTTTCCTATATGAAGCTCTGGTTTCTGGGATTTCCCTGAAGTCAGAGGCATGCAATATATTCCTGCTTTACTGACCTAGAGGAATCTCAAGAATGGGAGATCTGAGGGCATCGGCTTGACTCACAGTGATTTTACAACAGAGCTGTTGAGACATTGTAAAAAACTGAATTCACATACTGGGAGGAGGCAGAAAGTAGTAAAGCTAACAATGGAACTGGACTCCTATCATTAAGCATGCCTGGCTCAGTCTCATAAAATATCCAAATTTGTCAAAAAAAAAAAAAAAAGAAAGAAGGTGATGTGATATCATACTCCCTTTCAAATTGACAGCAGCCAACATTACTTGGTATTGACAGGGAAGATAGAGCAGAAGAGTACAGCAGAGAAACAGATCCTTGTTTAAAATCTAGGAATTTCTACAAAGAAACTGGTGACTCATTTTTGATAAGCTGCGCTTTTTTCTGCACAAATTTAAGTAAAATCTCAATGCTGCTTGTCTAAATATATATATTCACCCTTTCAGACAAACTGAAGCAGAGACAGGCAGAAGATCTTAACCACTATGGTATAGCTAAAGATAAAACACACTGATAAAGCTTTATCTTATGTGTGTTACGAATGATCTCCTAGGCTTTCTCAGATCTTTTAGTATAAGCATGTTTCAACACAAAACAATAAACTCTATCCCTGCTGTATATTATCCAAAAGAAAAGCTTTCTGATTAGCTCGCTACCACCCAATACCTTACCATCTTCCTGCAACTGATTTTAGGGACCAGGTTTATTTCATGCAAACAACATGCAGAACACAAAAGGTTGCTAACAATTTCAGCCAGTAATTTATGTCTTCTTCATTGAAATGATCTGCATGCACTGCTTTAAGGTACCCTGTACACATCTCATTCTGATATTAAATTAAAGCTTAAATCCTTCAGAACTCTAGATATTTTCTTCTTTTAAATCTGCATCATCATCTGTTCAGAGACACACAAAACTTGTTAAAAGTCTGTGTTATGTATTCATTTCATCACACAAATACAGCAGGAACCTCAAAGTCCAGGTCAAAATGACAAAAAGTACCCTCCAGCATTACTAAAGTTTATCTATTATGCTTTTTAATAGAATGTGGATTAATTAAGTTCCTGTGTTCCTATATTTATCATTTGAATTTTCCATGGCAATGACCTTTTTTCAATGGCCATAGTCAAAAGGTCCTATCAACTCAAATTCACAGGAACAAATCTGTTCTTATTAAAAAAGTTAAAAAAGCTTGAAAAATACAAAAAGTACTCTTAAAAGTTAGTTGAACAAGACACATTAATTAATTCCATGCTTACTCACTAAATACTCCTATTCTGTAAGATTATCAAGCTATAAAAAATGTTCAAATGCCAACATGGACACCTGACAGCATCTCAGTACTCAAAACCTATTTATAATGCCTTTCATATAAAGATAAAAGCCTCAATTCAAGGTGGCTTCTTTCTCAGCGTCTTCAAGAGCAAGATTAAACTAAAAAAAAAAAAATTAAAAAAATTCAGAAAATCATATATTTTGTGCATGTTTTCTGCAGTAATTACTTCATACGTGGAAAAACTAGATGTATAACTCATTTTTTTGTTGAAGGAAGTCATAGAATCAGCAAAGTTGGAAAAGACCTTTAAGATCAACATGTCCAAGCAACATCCCAGGACTGCCAAGTCCTCTACTTAAACTATGTTACTAAGGGCATCACCTACAAAGCTTTTTTTTTTTAATCTATGAAATTACTATTAAAATCTGTTTGTGTTTTGTGTTATATCTTCCAGGCACACATAGATATGGCTACTGTTTATCTGCAGTTCTCTAAAATTTATAATAAAACCTGATTTTGACAAAAGCATTTAGATGTCTGAAAAATGTGGAACCCAATTTGGTGTAGATAGGTGCTAAATATAGTGAACTGGTAGAGTTCAGACTTTAAGAGCAGGATTTAAGCCTAACATGCACTAACAGCACTAACCAAACAGAAATGGTGAAGAACAGAAGAGCCATAAATTCCTGCATCTTAGGGGCATCAAGAAAACTTCTATCTACCTGCTGAATACCCAAACTCTCAATCCTTTACTGATAGAAGCCTCTGCCTTCCCAAGAAAAGAATGTCAAAAAAGGCAGTTCTTAGCAGCCTCCCACCCCAGTTTTAGAACACTCTAAAGTCCTCCTCTAAGAAAGTTAGATATGCATTTTCTTCCTCTGCTGAGATTATTCAGGTTACTTTTCACAGAAGACGCTCTTAATACCAAACCATGCATTTTCTCAAAAAAAACCCCAATGATCCAAACAAAAACCAAGCCACCAACCAAAGAAAAAATTCCTCAATACAGTTTTAAACAATGTTTTCAAAATATAATCAGAAGAAGAGTTAGCAACAGTATTAACAATCTTCCATATACGCCATGAGCCTGAGGCTTGTAACACCTAACCAACAACCAGTGACAGATGCACTTCTCAGTGTGAGAGAATTTACTCTCACATCTGACATCAAAAAAAAAAAAGAGTTCCACAAGCTGATCTTGGGGAAGTTATTTTTGTTCTCAAGTTTAAGCTTTTTAATGACTGTGCAGAGAACTCACAGTTCATTGGACCAGGAAGAACTTGGCATTCCACAGACTTCACTAACTAGGACACGCAAAAAACCAGAACACCAGATTCTGTTCCCAAGGCAATTTTGTATTTTATCCAACGTATTTATCCTGATGAATAACTCATTTTCCCAGGACATGAGTCTAGGACTTCAATCCCTCCAGACAAGATAGGAAATTGAACCGAGGCTTCCCTCTTCCCAGGCAAGAATTAAATAAGTGATGCAAAATATAGCACCTCTGGGAGATTTTAAAAGACACTTAAGAGCTTTAACAGCATTTTGTAATTTCTGATGGTTTGTGTTAGCTCTGCTCTGAGAATGTCAATTCAGAACTCTTCAAAACTACTTTCTGGACAATTATTATGTATAGTAGTTGTAGATATTGCCCTGTGCCATTCTGAAAGATTACAACCTGCACCAGGTATCTGTAGTGGCTTTAACCTAGTTACACAAGGACCTTAATTACAAGCAAACACCAAGTAAAATATGGCAGGTGCTGTTTTCAAATAGCAGTGACAGGTGAAAGGATCTAAATTTTACCCAAATTCTGCCTTAAATGGCTAAAAAGTTACTTTCATTTAGCTTCAGCAAACCTAAAATTAAGCATAAAAAGAAGGCTGACACTTTGCTTCAGAGTAACAATCAAACAATCTGAATCTGAGGGATGCAAAGCCCACTGGCTCATAGGCTGCAAGTATGTATTACATCAGAAACCATCCAATTACATCCATCTTTTCCCTCAGTAACTGTCAGTTCCATTATTTCCCTAGACTTCTACATTGAAAGCTGTGCTTAGTTCTGGGGGAAAAAAAGAAAAAAAAAAGAAAAGAAAAAAAAAGGAAGGAAATAAATATAAAGAACATACTTGTTTTGTCCAATTGTTTCAAAATCCTTCACAATAATTGTCAGGGAAGATGAATTATCCAGAGCAATTCCTTTCAAGTCAAATTCAAGAATCTGAACAAAAATAATGGAACAAAGCCAAATTATAATTACAATTTATGTGTAAATTAATTAACAACGGGGTAACATATACAACAAAATTATTCAGAAATATGTTTTGCATTTAGTGACAGACCAGACTAGCTTACATCTGCAAAAACAATGTTAAAAATGCTCATAGTACATTCTTGATTTTCTACTTATTAGTAACAATAACACAAAAATAACTAAATTATTTAGTACTGAGCCATAATCTCTTCTGCAGTTCCACTTACACTTATGTGTTTTCTTATGATCAGTAAGATCTGATACGATTTCCCTGCAACACTGGTTGAACTACAATTGCTGTTGAATTTAGATAAATATTTGTAGTTTTTCTCATATTCTTAATTATGAAATGTAAGAATAATCTTTAATTTTTGGTTGTTGAAAAAACCCCAAGAAACAAAGCCTAAGAAAACATTTTTCCAAGACAAATATTACTGAAGATAAAAAAATCACCAGTTCCACAAATAAAACTTGAGGAACTTCAAAACATGATTCATATTCTGCAGGGCTTCTTTGCAGTATATAATAAAGGATCCATACATGCAGCTAAGCAATGGATGAATATCATTTGGTTCAAAGTCAGAGGGAACAAAAACAGGCCACAAACTCACCAGATATCCACATCAAAACACTATTTAATGAATCGTAATGCATGGTACAAGATGCATCCATTCACCTGTATTTACTAACACCTTGAAAGAACACATACCACTAGTTCCTTTTTCTAACCAATATCGACAACTGTAGAATTGACTTACCAATTTTACAAGTGTTTTACCTTACAAAATACCAAGAATTGATTAACCAAATAAAATTACCTCATTCCAAACAGGGTTAAGTTCACTGTCAATTTTCTTTGTTTTCTTTTTTTCATCTGCAAATACAAAGAAAGTGTGATGATCTGGTTTTGCTAACGCACTGAAACAAAATCACTTTGCAAATAATAATCTTATGATCTGCTTCCAGTGTCAGCACTTTCTCCTTTAAATGAGCAAATATTTGCAGAAATACATATGCATATACAAGGAAATGCAGTCTTTCCTGAAAAAAGTGGTTTCCAGAAGTTATGCAGATCACTTCCCTGACATTTACTGTAGCCTAAATATTACAAATTTTCCATACTTCATGGCAAAATTTGCATTTGTTCAACCTACAAGTCATGGGAGAGTGGGGTGGGGTGTGATGATATATAGTGTGGCATTCAATTCAAATTCCTTCTCCTGAGACGAATAATACAATTCAAGTGTTGCAGAGGCCCTTTGCAGCCCGCCTCAGCTATTATAAAATTTATATTATAAAGGAAAACAAAATCATGTTCTTACAACAGGTTCAAAGCAAGTAACATGCCATAGCTTTATTTTTACTTTTTGGTTGCACTACATGTATACAGCTCTGATAGAGAACAAGCCTTGACGCGACACTCAAAAGTATAAAAGAACACTGGCAAATATGCAACTCTCTAAACAGAAATTGCAAATATTAGTGATAACAAATGAGCATATTTAAGTACAGTCAGTAAACTAACTGCTGATCTATGACATGCTCAGCCAGCACAAGGCGGCTAAATTTCAGACACACTTCTTGTATTCAAGGACTACAGTAAAGATAATAGGAGTTTTATTATTTGTGAGTTACGGCCATACTTTGAAAGGAAAAAGCTGCAAAGACCTGGGATGCAAAAGTAAAGACACACTGCATGGGCAAGTTCACATACTATTCAAGCAGCAGACTGTGGTGATTCTTTTTATTGGATGAGAGTGGGATGTACTGGAAGAAGAAATGTCATCCCATACTGCAAATTGCGAGAACTGACACACTTCTGTAACAGGAATTGTCTACAATTTATACAGGATATTGACTCATATTGTACCACAAAGGAAAGTGTTTTCGTAACATACCATGCTGTGGACCCATTTTGCAGAACAAAGAACTAATTAACATCTAGTAATAGAAATTCAACTTCATCTAATATTATCTAACAGGAGACAAGTTATTTTCAAACCCTAATATCCCAGAATATCTGGGGTTTGGCACTGACACTACAAATTGCCTTACAAATAGCAGCTGGGAGTCCAGGAAAAAACACGTTAGTGGAAAAAGGAACAGTTGCAGCTGTTTGTAAAGGAGACAGCAAGCCACAGACCTGATCCTGATGGAACTAGTGATCTTGTGAACCCCGACTAAACTCAAATGTAACTTTGTATGGTAAGGAAAGCCCTGACTTGAAAAGACAGGATGAGTAAAATTTTTCACTCCAGACTATTAATTTTCATAAAAACAAGAGTAGGATTTAAGATTCCACTAAAATATGCATAGTTTAGATTATATTAAGAAAAAAACTTTTTGTGTTATGTGTCTGTGTGCAAGTCGGACAAAAAACACTGGAAAACAGTTTACATTGCAGTTTAGTTGTAATTTAGTCTGAGTGTCACATCCCTCAAGCACACATTTTCTTCACTTTACTGGCATCTTTAATTACACTTTTTATCACTGTTTTAACACACCATGGGTGTTTGTTTGTTTGTTTGCTTGTTTAAACTGCTGGCAAAGAACTTTCTTCTTCCCACCAAAAAAGAACATCTTTGTCAAGCGGGGTAAGATGGACCACCCAGTTATTCCACATCTCACACAAGTTTCAGGTCCTCACGCTGCCTTCCTCTATTGCTAATGAATTCAGGTATAGTAGCCAAGACTGCAAATCACATCAGAATAAACTCTAAAAAAGGGCCTGCCATCCTTTTCAGTTTGGTCCTACCAAGAAGTAAGAGCAAGAAATAAAATGGGTACAGGTAGGACACTCTATATACTCGTTTCTTTAAAAGCTAACTACAATAATTTTGGTACTGTAAAAGTAATCATTATTTGCTTTATCTTGATAGAGGCATTATAGCACCACATATCATTTAATCATCTCAACTGGAAATGAATGCAATAAGAACTTAGTGATAGGCAATGAGATGATACTGTTAAAAAGTCATTCAAGATGAGCTATTTAAATAATAATTGTTCCATTATTCAATAATTACAGTACTGCAATGCTTACATCTTAAGTTTTTTTCTTTTATCATAATTTTCAATTGCAGCAGATGGGGAGTAGGAGAAGCAAATATTAGCTTTCAGAACAGTCTTGAGTCTAATATTAAAGAGAAAAATCTCATTTCAGTTCACTCAGATTTCTGTAAAATTTCTGTGAATGAAGAATTAAGATTGCACAGGGGCAGCAACTGCAGGATCAAATGGGCAGACCTCCAAAATCCAGGAAATTAAAGTCAGGGTAATTTAATTCTCTGCAAAACAGAAAACATAAATTTAGGGAATAATTATGCTCCAATATGCTTTCCTTTCACACACTGAAATAGAAATTAACATAGCGATGCACCACTGCTGGCCTGCTGGAAAGTTCGGAGATTAAGCACAAATGAGAAAAGATATTTTATTCAAGTTGGCCCAATCAACCTGAATGCTATTTCACATCCGTTTTTAATGCATAAAGCTGAATGAGGCAGTCAAAATGAATGACCAAAGCACTAAATGCCCTTGTACTTATTGCATGTATAAGCAAGTGCCATTTTTTACACTCAAAGACAAGAATCTGACACATTTTTCTTCATTTTTCTTCAGAACTACGAATTCTGCAGTTCCAGCCCCCACTTCCAGACAGCAATACTTGTTTACTCTCAGGGTGTAGTTCTCTTTGAGCAGCGAGTTGTTCTTAAAGTAAATAAAAGAAAAGGTGTATCCCACTGGACTGAAAACATGTGAAAAAAACAAGTCAAATGCTTGCACAACCTCCCTCTATTATAAATAAGATACCACCATAGAAACAGTTATTGCCTATTAGTATGTACCTAATACATGTCACTGTATTAATTGTACTGACTACACAGTCTGTAACTACCTGAATTACACAAATTTTATTGTCTACTCTATACATAGATGAAACTATACTAACATACGTGTGTTAACATATAAACTGCAGAGTAGGTTATGTACTAACAGCTGTAGGATCATGGCCTTTTTCTTCCCAGCTTAGCTGTAGATGTCTAATCCTGAGATATACTGTGTGTTTCCACTGAAGTCTTAAAATTACTGAAGCTGACATCAGCAAAAGCTATACAAGTTATAGTGTGAAAAAGCCAACAAACAAAACACTGTTTAATAAAATGTCAACTTCCACAGCAATTTTCTGTGAAATGAGCGCTGTTCTCCAAGGCTTCTCCGAGAATACTCCAGTCAAATAAGAACATAAAAATGTGTTCAAGGCTATGGCCAAAGTACTGAAAATGCCTGAGTTTCCCCCAGTCTAGATAATAACCCCCAATTCTGGTTTTCATGTCCCCCCAGGAATTACAGTGGGCATAGACAATTGTGAAAGACTTCTGCCCTGCGACATACACCTTCCCAAAAATAAGACTGGTTTCCCATCTCTACACACTAACAGGGTGAGGGGGAAGAAGCTGCATATAAAAAACACTTATAAACAGCCACAAGTTCAACATATTTCAGCTATGACCCTACATCCTTGCACCTGGCAACCAGGTATTCCACTCCAGTCATTGCTGCTCAATAATAGCTGGCAAAAGCCCAGTATTTTCTGGGCCCCCTGAATCACTCTGGATGAAGGCAAAAAATCAGACTGTTGGCATGTAGTAAAACCACATAAAAAGAAGTGGCAGTTATAATGAGAAATTATATATCCTACTAAAAAACTGTCACAGTTATGAAGCTGTATTTAAGATAATGGTTAAGCATGCCTGTGAACATTAAACATGCCAGTTACAGCACATAAATGAAGGATAAATATAAACTCATTCCATCAGTCTGTTGCCCCGTTCCAGCATTTGGATAACTAAGTCTAAGAAACAAATCCAGCAATACAAAAGAAAAACCATAAATCTGTAACTTGTATTTACTACATAAAACTGAATTCCATCGGAGGACACAGCAGGAACAGAAGATTATGAGGAATTAAACAGACACTTAGGGAAAAACAACTCTGGAGCATGAAACTGCAGGAACAGAGGTAACACAGAAGGGCAAAACTGTGATAGGAAACCAACAGAAAGACAAGGAACTGAAAAGAAAGTATGAATGCTTAAGAAGCAGCAGAAACAAATGGGACAAACCAGAGAAATTACAGTTCTCCATCAACAGTACTTTTTGCATGGCAAATAAAATTTTAAGAATAAGGAAGTTCCAAAAAATACTGAGACAGGCTCTAGCACTTGCCCTAACACGGTGGGGATGAAACAAACAAACTCAAAAAAGAGGAGGAAAAGAGAGGAAAGGGAATGACATCACATCTTTCTGATGCTGAAATAAAGCATCCAAAACCTCTTCATTTTGGAACATACTGGATGTGCACTGCTTTGTCCTTTTCCAGCCTCCAGCAAAATGTCATGACTTCAGATTTGGTTTCTAAAAGTAACAAACCCCCACAATGATTATTCATACTTCAGGAAACACCATTTCAATTTGAGTGCACAGCTAAGAAAACAACTCACCAGGAATTAAGATGACTGTCTGGCACAGTCTGGTTTAATCCATTACATGATTCAAAACTGCTTGGAGGTTTCTGCATCTTAAAGATAAACCAGCATTTGAAATCAAGTTCCTTTATTCCAGCCAAGTAAGGAAATGATGGCAACAGGTAAAATATACTGTAAAATATAACTAGCTTCACATATAAATGCTGATTTTATTATACAGTTTTCTCTTTCTCCTGTATCGGATGAGCAATGAAAGTGTACTGTGGTTTCCTTCCTACATCGTTATTTTAAATACTGTCAACAGGCAAAAATTTAAAGTGCAATCCAGTTTGTAAAAACAAACCAAAAAAGAGAAACTGTAAACCCAAACACCTCCAGTAATGATATTACTGTTTTTCAACAGGCTGGTAATAACAAGAAGAAACCAGTCACAATAAAAATTAGTGTAACAATGAGCAGTGGCTCTGCAAAGTAATCAAGACTGAAGAATGATTCTACAGGTGGAAAACAAAGTAACCTTCAATACCAGAATTAAAATAGGATTTATTTATGCAATTAGATTTGTGGTTTTAAAGCAAAGGGCTAAGCCTTTTGCAAAAGCTTGTAAAATGTGGATCCTGAAACAGAAGCACTGCTGGCCAGAAAAGACCAATGCACTCCACCCAGTTCAAACTTTGTTCAGGTAACTCTTGTCCCTCTAATTAAAAGTCTTACCTAAATTTACATCAGATGTAACTTCAGGAAAACATCTTTCCACACATTTTCAAATACTCACATAGGGCATGCTCCTTCAGAAAATCTCCTCCCTCAATACATTTATGACAGTTTTTCTTACCTTTAAAAATAACAGAAACAATAGGATCTGGCTTCCCAAACTTAGTTTTAGGGATATTGGTAGCAGATTCCACAATCACCCGAAGCATTGTTTCCAGTCTTGACTAAATGTCGATTGTTTCGAAGGAAATTCAAGGAAGTCTTAAGCTTAAGACTTCGAGCTGCTTAACTTCTGGACTGAAACGTTAGCAGGAAGAGGAGGCACGGAATAGCTGGTTCACAGTGAAGAAAGTCTAGGGGTGGACCTATGACGGACTAGCTACCCAAGGCTATGAAAAAAAACAGTACCTGTAAACTGACACCAAGTTCTGTGTTGCTGCACAAAATCAGCACTCACTAATGAAATCCGGAAAGAGAAAAGGCACAGTGTAAAAATGGGTGTAGGGTGGGTTTTTCTTTTTGCTACTTTTATTCTTAAGCTGCAGTATGTATCTTGCAAGTAACCAAGGAAAGAACATGAGGCAACATGAACATCAAGCACAAATCCAGTACTCAAGATACATGACATCTGCCTCTTGGTATACCAAGGTATTACATTTCATCCTATCTTATATTTTTTTCCCTCTTTATTTCATTGTTTGTAAATGTTCTCAGCTTGCCCGCCACTCTAGCATCACAGAATACCTAGTCTTAAAAATAGTTTAAGTGCTCCCCCTTCAGTTGCACTCTGGGATAACGACGTTTTACGCAGAACAAACGCAGGTTCGGCATTTAACATGCTGAATTTAATAGATCTAGAGAAAACTTTAAGATTTATAAGCATAAGTAGAAATGAAATAAAATTGAGGAAATACGTGCAAATAAAAAAAAAGTGAAAAGACCCTCTATTGTTTGGATGCCTATAAATATTTTAACAAACACATGCAGGAAACTCCACTGAAATTAAACTAGGCAAAATTTACATGATAAGTACAAGAATTCTTTGTTCTAAGCGAGCCCATGTTCAGCTTTACAGCTGTGAACCAGATGTAAAAAAACCAAGCAGTGCATACCACTGCAAGATGTTTTTAAGTAGAGATGAGACAGGAAGCCAGCAAGATGGAGCGACGCGAGTCATGTGCAGGAAGTTCAGCCTAATTTTCATATAGTCACATGAGAAATATCCAGTGTAATGCTTCTGAAGCCAAGATGGACCTTGCTTCCTTTCTAAAAGGATTTTTGGTAGCTGGGGAAGAGGATTTCTGGGGAAGAAAAACAGAATTATAGAAAGTTTGGGTTGGAAGGGAGCCTCAAAGGTCATCTGTCCAACCCCCGCCTGCAATGAGCAGGGACATCTTCAACTAGATCAGGTTGCCCAGAACCACATACAGCCTAGCCTTGAATGTCTCCAGGGATGGCGCATCCACCACCAACCTGTGTGACCTGTGCCGGTATTTTACCAACCTTACTGGTAAGAATTTTTTTCTCACATCCAGCCTGAATCTCCCTTCTTTTAGTTTAAAACCCTTGCCCCCTGTCCTGTTACAACAAGCCCTGCTAAAAAAATCTCTCTGCATCTTACAGGCCATTTTTAAGAAATGGAAGGCTGCTCTAAGGTAGCCCCAGAGCCTTCTTTCCTTCCCGCTGAACAACCCCAACCCTCTCAGCCTTTCCCCATAGGAGAGGTTCTTGAAATCTGTCTAAACTCAATACGTTCAAGAAGGCATGAATATAAAGACGGAAGACACAGTACCGACAAACTGTCTGCCTCTGTCAGACCTGCTGTCTGACCCAACAGCCGGTGCACTGAACACCTGGGCAGGCCAGGGCAAGCCACCTACCGGGAAGCAACAAGGGGGGGCACTCATCTGCTACCACCCCTTCTTCTATAGCTGCCCTTTATCGATTAAATGGAAACCCCCTCTAAAGAAACACTGACTACAGCCCCTCAGAGGGAAAGCAAACTCCGCCCCGGCGCAGCTCTCGCCTCACGGAGGGCGCCCCTCACCACGTCCGCGGGCACAGAGAACGGAGGCGGGGATAAGAGGCAGGCCCATGGCACTGGCCAGTCGAGCCATAAGTCTCCTCCCCAGGTCCCCGCGGAACCCGGTGCGGGCACCTAACGCCAGACAACCCGTGCACCATGTGCGCCTGCTCGCCCAGCCCCCTCCGGCTCTTGTCTTGGCGGAGGCGTTCTTTAACCACACCCCCATATGTTTGACCCATCGGAGACGCCATAGCGCTGGCTTCCGCCGCGCGGCGGCCTGGACGGAAATGACGACGCTGGTAGCCGCGGGATTCAAACCCCCGGAAGCGGGGCTGGGGCGGGGCCGGCTGGAAGCCTCGTTCAAGCCCCGTTCGCCGTAGGGACTTCGGGCGGCCACGGGCCCTTGCGTGCCTAAACCCGAACGGGCTGCCATCCCGGGTTTTTACAGGAAGATGAATGCCAAGACCGCTAAGGATGTAATTGTTGGGAAGTGGGGCTTGAAGTCGGGTAGCTCCCGAGGTGAGGGTGAACTCGCGAAGTGCAAGCAGGAGAACGCTGCCCTGAGGAAATCGGTGGAGGAAATCGTTAAAAGGAAAAGCAAAATGACCGATCCGGAAAGGAGCGTGCTCCTGGAGGTGAGATGTTTGACTTGAAGTGGCTTCTGTGATGATCTAATTGTGTACGGTTCACATCCAGTCCAAGTATGTCCCACTTTAAACAAGATGCCGATCTTTCATCTAAAGCTTAGTTTACTTTGATGTCAGCGCTGCTTTAGCTTAATGTTTTTCAATGATGACAGAACTAATAAAATTACAGTTATCTGACAAGGCTGTCAAATGCAAAGGCTTGAGGCCAGAGGTCCATTAAGGCCTGTCCTTACACGTCCCGCTGTTCAGAACAGCTGGTCTCGGAGAGTCTTTTTGAGTACTACCTACAAAGAGCATTATGTTTGCAAACAGTTGCCTAGGACATATGCCAAAAGGTGCAAAGTATTTGCTTGAAATATGTTCTCTGTCAGCTATAGGCAAATAAAGCTGCAATCAGTTCACCATATTCTTCCATTATAACCTAATAAGCTGAAACTAAGACACTGCCTTTTACTCCATTCAAGGTAAGCTTGTGGTTGCATATGAAGAAGCTCAAGAGTTAATACGTGACCAAGGCGCATGCAGTGAGGTCTCACAGAGGACTGGGAAAGTTTAAATGCATGTTTTCAAAAGATGTGATTAATGGAGACTAGGCACACTAATATTTCTAGGCCACTTATTTTGACAATAAGGTGTTTCATGTGTCTGTGCTATAACATCACCAGAGAAGTGCTAGCTCAAGTAGCAGCTATGGCTAGACCACTCATGTACTGCTGTGGATAAGTTCCTTGGTGTATTTGTTGTGGCTGATGAAGTCTGCTGTCGACTCAGTGTTGGGTAGTTAATACCGGGTTCTTAGTCTACAGGTGGAAAATCACAGGCATGTTTAGATACACTAGGTACCGTTTGGTGTCAGTATTTCAATTCTAGTGAGCACTGTGAGGTCTTCAACCACTCCCTGAAAATTAAATACTGTCATAACAGAAGCTTAAATAGTGCCCCAAGGCATCTCAAAGACAGTGCTACTGCTATGTAATAATTACCTGTGCTGGAGGCTTACTGAAAAGAGAGTGCCTTTTGAAAATGCCTTCTAAAGCACATTTTGAAACTGAAAGGCTGAATAACTTGAAAAACAGAATCCTTCTGCTGAATGCCTCAACTTCAAATGCTAAACATTTTTGTTACTTCACTTACTGTCACTTAGTTTGCAAGAAGGTCTGCTGCTTCTCAAAAGCTAACAGTAAGCCAAACAATGTTAAGAAACATATCACCAACCACTTATCTGGATGGGTTTTAGAGTTCTCGTACTACTTGTGTTTTCAGGTTCATATACTTTGGTGATCTGTGTTCATATACAAAACTTGGTACCTACCAAGTCTGTGAAATTTGGTTCTTTGCTTTCTTTCCTTGTTTCGTCTACCTCAGACTGTTTTTGCTATCACTTGAAATATTTCAGGTGATCACTGTAGTATTGTCTGCTTATAGATCTATACTTTATTACTTCTATAGAAGTAATATTCTCAGCTAATTAAAGGCTAAGAGAACCTTCCAAAGTGAGTATCTTCTCAAACTGTTGTAAATTTGCTAATGCATGTGTTGCATAGACTGACACTTCCTTGTCTCACTTTCTGAATTCTGTTTCATTTAGAAAATACTATCCCTTGAAAAAGAGAAAGAAAAACACAACCATCTTCTTGGAGAGAAGGACAAAGAAATCCAAAACCTGAAAGACAGGCTTAAGTCCAAAACCAAGAATAGTGAAGTCTCCTTATTACAAAGTCAACTAGAGGAAAAAACAAAGGAAGCAGAAAGGCAAGATCAGTTAATTTGTTCTCTATCAGAAGAAATGAACCGGTTAACATGTAATTTAGCCACTGCTACTGCAAAATGTTCTGAGCTTGAAAACAGAACTGGCATTTCTCAAGCATCTCAGGTAAGCACTGAAGAGACATTAGAATTTGTGCCCATTAAGCACCAATATAACTTTGGTTATAAAATTTTGGATGGATTTTTAATCGAGTTGTGTTGCATGCTGAAATATTCTTGAAGACAGCTGCTATCCAGACTGAATGATAAATGAAGGTCAGGGAGCATGACTTCCAGCAATGCAGCTGGGGAGAGAATTCTCTAATGCTGTACTACAGTGTCCCTTTTCAAGCTGACACACAAGTGGTATGACTGGTCGTACTACATTTAATGATCCACTGTCACTTAAGCGGGTATTATGCTCTTCTCAGATTTGTATGCTCAGTAGTTAAACACACTAAGGCAGCAGTAATAGGAAACATGAGGCATTAACAAGGACAAACTGATTTCCTCACCTATTCTGCTTCAGTCATGAGAATCTTTATCCCTGCTCTTATGAATCCTCCTTTGCTCCTTAGTTGGTAAAAATAGTTGTCTGTACTGTACCTGACATCTGTCCTGGGTTCAGCAGTAGCAGTCATTTTTCTCCTTCCTAGTAGCTGGTGCAGTGCTGTGTTTTTGACTTTCGGCCTGGGAACAGCACTGGTAACACCAATGTTTTCAGTTACTGCTTAGAATGTTTTGGTCTGACCAAGGACTTTCTGAGCCTCATGCTCTGCCAGGGAGGAGGGGAAGCTGGGAGGAAGCAGAGACAGGACATCTGACCCAAACTGACCAAAGCATGTCATGCCCAGGATGTAAAAACAGAGGCCAGAGACCCGGAAGGGTGGGGGTTTGCTGCTGGGTCAGGCTTGGTATCAGGTGATGAGTGGCTGTATTCTCTTTCCTTGTATTTCCTTGTATTTCCCTTGTCATTATTATTATTGGTGGTAGCAGTAGTGATTTGTGTTATACCTTAGTTACTGGACTGTTCTGATTTCAGCCTGTGGGAGTTGCATTCTTTTGATTCTCCTTCCCATCCCTCCGGGAGCCAGGGGAAGAAAGAGGGAGGATTGAGTGAGCAAACTGCATGGCTGAGAGGCTTAAACCACGACAACAGCACATAGTAAATCAGTGTGACAGAAGACAATATGACTAATGAGTTGCTTCTTTCATTTAAAGTGGTTCATAAGCATGATGCCAGGCACTTGGCTTTTACTTTTCTACACTTGTTTTTTCCGCTTCTGCTTGTCCTAGCATTCCAGAGAAAAAAGTACTGGTATCTCATCAAGGGCACAGGGAAGTCAGTACCTCAGAACAGGTGCCTGTAAGTCTTTTCCAGCAGATGGTGCTGGTTCTCTGTGCTCTGCATGGAAATTGGTAATTTCTAGAAATTCAGCTTCAGCCAAATACGTAGTAAAATATTTTAAACAACTAATTTTCAGTGATAATACTATCTGTGTCACTTCTAATAATACAGTATCTTGGAAAATACTACTTTAATGCAGTGTGGTTATTTTCAATATTAAAAGTTGAATTTTCTTAGAGAATTTAAAATGTGTGTTAATTTTCAAGAGATTTCCACGATAGTTTTGTCAATGAACTACCAAAGTATCTCTTAGGTTAAAGCCAGAATTTTCTTTTATTTTTTTTAATTGATTTATCAACAAAGGACTGCAAAATGTGACTCAGTCAAAGCATCACACTGGACGACTTGGAAAACTTGAAAGTCTGGCAATGCTGCTTGAAACTGCTAGGTGGCACCTGAGCAGTAGGATACTCTGAAATCGAAGAAACAGTTGCATGACGCAATTTTGAGTTTTCACTGAGGCAAAATTTTAATTTTCATGGAAATAGGAAGCTAAGTAATTGTAGTGTCTCTCAATCCTATTTTGATTAGGAAGTGCTGACATTTAATGACTGCATTCAAAGTTCTGTATTTTTTCCAGTTATAAACCTTGTGAATAATGTTAAAAGAAATCACAGGAATATTTTGGAAAAATGTAGCTTGGATTTGGGAAGTAATCTTTTTTTTTTTTTTTTCCCCTCTCCTTAAAGTCCCCTTATTTCTACACAATTTCAGAAAAGCTTTCTAGCATGCAGTGAATAAACATGTCAGACTATGAAAGCAGTATAACTGTTTAACTGCTCTCTAGCTTTAGATGGGCCTAAAGAACTCTGACTCATATGTTAAGCACTCTGCTATGGATCAGTCTCAGAAAATCAGTCAGCATGTCCTTGTGGTTCCAGACAGGCTTGCCTGGTTTCCCAGAGCTTTATTATCTTACTGTTACCCCAATGAATTTGTCACAGTCTCCAGCTTTTCCCCAACAATCCTATGGGTCTTGCTTATTGTCAAACTGGTAACTGGCATGAGTATATGAAAATGGAACAAATGCCTTTTATGTGTATTTAAATAATACCCTAAATATCTTTATTCAGCTCTCCTGCACCCTTCAGGTCTTCCAAGATAGTAGTTCAGCAAAAAACCACGTGACAGGCTTCTTAGTTTTATTGCAACTATGAGTTGCAGAGTTGTGGAATAAATTAAGTGTAAATCTTTGTCCTGTATCTAGCAGCAGACTTTATTTTAAATATATGAAATTATTTTCTCCATAACTTAGATCCTCTTTTTTTTTTTAAAAAAAAAAGACTATGAAGATCCTTAAACTTCTGCTATTTGTTAATAGTTATACAGGACCAGCTTTACTGTTTCAGCCATCCATTTTAAGGAACACTAATGGGTTGTTCTTTGACTGCAGGAAGCTGTAACAAACAGTACTGGATCACCAAGTAATCTTCATGAAGTTGAAAAACAACTGAAAGATGTAAGTTTCCTGTACAACACTGCAAGTACAAATCATCTGCATCAAGATGCATAAGCCAATTAGCAACAAATATGTTTTTAGGTACCATGGGAACTCAGAGTAGTCCATTCCAAATGGAACAATTCTGTGATTTAATCAGATGTAAAATCCATGTCCTTGTTCTTACAAACTTACAGTTGCAATGATACTCTTTTACTTCATTCCACTTTCAAGATGTTATTTTGTAGTTATTTTATATTTGAGGATGAAGGCTTAATTCTTCATAATATGGGCAAAACTCATGAAATCTTCATTTTTAAGTCCTTTTCCCATTCCAAGAAGTAAGCCAGTCAGTATTTAATATTGCTGCAATTTTAACTTATGCTCAGAAACCTGACTTATCTTTCCAAATGAAGATGTGCTGTAATCATTGCACAGAGAAGATTACTACAGTTTGCAACAGAATTAAACTAGCTTATCTTTTTTTAACTGTATGATATATAACTTTAACATTAAGAAATAAGACTAATACTTTTGCAATCTGATAAATTACCCGAGGCTTTTTCTTTGTTCTTCTGTTCCTTTTCATGAAGGCACTTGAGAAAAACCAACAGTGGCTACTGTATGACCAACAACGTGAAGCATATGTCAGGGGCCTGCTTAGAAGGATCTTTGATCTTGAACAGAAGTCAGAAGTAGGTAGCCTACAACAATCTACAGAATTCAATTCTGAAGGTATTGACTTTATTTTTTTCCCCAGAAGTGACCCAAACCATAATTACCTATAGAATAAATTTTATGGAAAAAAATATGGCACAATAAAACAAAACCAAGACTTTGTTCTCAAGATTTTTGTTTAACGGTGAAATCTGGCTACGTAAAATTTCTTTGTTTCCTGTCATCTAGCTCTGTTACTTGATCAACAGTATTTCATATTCTTATCTACTTCAGAGATTGTTTTTAACAGCCTTGACACTCTATTAGCAACCTCTCTGTTTATGGAAAGTGACGAGGCAAATATATATGTGTCTCACATCCTTCAAAGTACACTTTCAACCTACATAATGGACGCATTAAGGATTTATTATCTAGGTGTGGATCTGTTTTTTTAAATTTACTTGTTTCAAGATAAATATTATAAAAATGACTGAAGACTGAAATGTTCTTTACTCACCTGAACTGCTGTTACAGAGCATGAAAACCTGTCATAGGTTTTGGCAGCTATCCAGAGGAGTGTTTTGCAATATGAATCTGGCCACCTCTTCCTCACTTCTGTGCTATGCAACTCCTCAATAATAAGCATTCTCTCAGTACCACGCATTCACATTCACTTTGTGCTTGACCAGCATGTGGAGTAGTATTAAAATTGTGTTAAAGAAAAGAACTAAAAAGATTTGGCTTGATTTTCTTTTTATCTAACTCTTAATTTTGTATGAGCTGCAACTGACCTGCAAGGTAAATTCACTAGAATTAGCATCATATGGAGCAAGAGTATGCCCACAGGTACTTGCCACCTAGTAATTCAAGTGCAGTGGCTTGGTTTCTGTATTACTGCTTGAATCTTTATGGAAAGCAGTAAAATACCATTATCTTGTTTTGGTGCTGTTTAGAAATCCATCAACAGTGTTTTAGAGGGAGGCAGATTGCAGTAGCTCACCAGGAAATGTAGCTCAGAATTATTGCAGTCAAAGCTATGTCGTCAGAACAGCCAGGAGACTAGGAGTAAAGGCATAAGAAAGTTCCTCTCTCCAATCAGCTAGGCAGTAGCAAAAATCCAGGTTTCTAAGAACTTAGCTGTACAAATTGAGAGTAGCTATGGCAAGTTTTTCCTTGGAAAAAAATTCCATGTGTATCTGAGGATCTTGCCACCCTATAAAGGGGTATTGCTAATAAGAAGGTAAGGCCTAGTTTGTAGTCAAGGGGAGGAAGAGCAGACAAGCAAGAAACTCTTCCTTTTAAATTACACTTTGAAGAATGAGGTGAAGCCTTCAATAGAAAAAGTAACAAAGCCAAGAAATTTGCATTGCCAAAAATCAGCAAGGCCTGTGAAATTCTGCATTCCTTGTTCTGCTTCTAGGTATGTTTTGTATTACCACTAAATTTCTACAGATTGCCTTTTTGTTTGCTTTTATTTATTTTATTTTTTTCCCCCTACTTACTAAACTTCTCTTGGGCCAATAGGCATAATTTTTTCAAACTCTGGTTGAAGTAACAGTCACTAGCCATGAAGCAGGCTTCTTTAAATAAAAGAATCCTAGTCATTTCTATTTGCAATTTAGAAGTAAATGATGGCATAAAATTTGAAGAAGATAGTCTGCAAAAGATAAAGGATTGTCTGGCTTTGGTCAACAGTGGTGAAATACAGCCCATCAGATCCCCAGGGATATCTGTGGAGGGAGTAATGCCAGAACCTTGGTTAAGGAGCCTTAATCTGGAATTGGGAATCTGGTGTCTTTGGGCTTTGATGTCCATGCTTCTGTGTTATGCATGAGGCCATATAAGAACTACATGTAGTACATGGAACTTGTATAGTCAGGGCAGAGGCTGTATTGTTGCTATAAGGGTTAGTGAAGGAAGCTGTAGCACAGAATACACAAGCCAAGCTGCGGTTTCCAAGTAACTGTATTGGGAAGGAGGCTTTACTGAAAGTTGTTTTAGCTATAGTTTGGTGCTAATCTGAGCTGTGTAATACCCTAGAATGTTGATTTCTATCATTATGTCTTAGAATACTGTCAAATATTTGGTGTTTTGATATTTAAGTGTGTTTTGTTTTGAGGTTCCCTTCCCACTACTATCACAATTATTTCTGACTCTTTAAGGTCATCTACAACAGGAAAAGCAAAAATATTATGACCAGCTGTTACTAACTGCTAAGGCTGATCTCGAGACTGAAAGATGCACTGTAACCCAGCTGAGATCTGAACTTAACAAATTCAAGAAGAAGTACGAAGAAACACAAAGAGAAATAACAAGTTTAAATGCCTTGTTTCAGTCACAGCAACCTGCTGCAACCAAGGCTCTAGAAAATGAAAATAAAATGAAAGAAGAGAAAGTGCAGAGATTAAAACAAGAAAATGAAGCTATTAAAGGACAGCTCAGAGAAGAAAAGAAAAAGTCTGAAGATCTTTTATGTCAGGTAAGTGGATGCATTTGGAAGTTTAGGATCCATTTGCAAAGAAGCAAGAGAGCTGAAAAGTCATACTGAATCAGAACGGACCATTTCTCACCCTGGTGACTGTTCTTTATGTATTGCTAGACTTAGGTCCTTTTCTTAAAACTGAATTCTTTAATATATTGGTTTGCATCAAAACCAAACTCTTGTTTGTTGCTTAAACAAGGAAATTTCGCTTACTTGTTCACTTATTTCTCTGGTCTTGTGGGACACAAGAGGGAGAAGCAAGAGAATAATTTATTCTAATCTAGTTAATTCTTGAGGTAAAGAAAAAGTAAAAGGAAAGGTAAAAATTCAAGTCCATACAAGCTACTTTATCATGCAGTCCTAACTGTGGAATATCACTGATATGTGCTGTCTCCTGGCTGCTGCAATGCACGTGTAGCCTTGTAGTTTCACTTACTGGATGAGCAGCTGTGCCCCTGGGTAGTGCCTCCAGCCAATGACCATGGCCATGCAGCTGGGGGCTTTGGTTTGTTTGTGTTTCCATTCAGACGAGTTCTTGCATTTGATTCTAATGCCTTGTGTACTAACTATGCAGGCACACCTGAGTACTAGAAAGCAAGGGCCAGATAAGCAAAGGAAGTGATTGACCTTAAGTTGTTACTGTCTTGAAAACAGCTATGGTAGAAACCACTGAGCAGAGTTCTGTAATTATAAAGCCTAAGGACTGCCTGTCAGGCTGCATAATACCTGTAGTTTACGCTGTTGCCAGATTTGTTCTGCTGCTTTTGCATCAGATTCTAATTGTTCCAGAGAGTACCATGATGACTTCAGTTAAATAATTTTGTTAAGTTCTTGATTCTTCCTTCCTTCCTTCTCTTTTTGAGCTCAATGAATTTGACACCTCTGGCTGATAAGAAGTGGGAGAAGGCATATATGTGCTATATGTTTGTACTTAAAAGGAAGGGAGCACTGAATGTTTTTATTTGCAATATGAGGACTTTGCTGCTTCCCCTGCATGGAGAGTTACAGTGCTACAGGGGTGTCTGGTGTCTTGGAATATTTTTATCAGCATGGTGATACTAACAAAAAAAACGAAACAAAAAACCCCTGTTGTTTCTTCTTCTAAACACAAAATCATAACCACACATATGCTGAAGAGAAACTGGGAAGTCCGCCTTGAAGGACTGTCCTCAGGGCATCTAAGTAAGATAGACTTGCTACTTGGAGAAGTTTGAGGTCAATAACAAAGCAATACAGAGCTGAGAATCAATATGAGAATAAAATTCTCATAGCCTTCTTTGGTGCCTGGAGCAACAGTTTAGCTCTCAAAACACAGGCTTCTTCTCTCTGGTCAATAATGATTAAAAAGGTGTTGATTTTTTTTTTTTTTGAGGTTTTTTTTTTTGTTTGTTTGTGGTTTTGTTTTTTAGCTGAACAGCAGCATTCACTATGAAAGTTGTTACCTGCTGTTAATGGAGGGTATTTTATTGTGCACATTTACATAATCCATTATAATGTAGCACTTCCTGAATTGAACTTGTTCTATTAAAAAAAAAAGAAAGCATTGCTTGTTTTTTATTAAGATCATGGCATGTTAGCACAAATACAGTTTTGTGTGCACATTTTTGTCTGTGTTAGGCAATTGCCTAAGAAAGTTCAGGTTTTTGTTTCCTCAATGCAGTAATAGTGTTTCCCTGGGGAAAACCCCACGGAAACATAGACATTTGAATTTGGTTTGCCTGTTGCATGCCAGGCATACATTTTCTGTTGGTTTTGGAATATGAAAGTTTACTTCCACCCCATTTTAGTCATTATTTGTTAAGCTTATTAACTGTTGTATGTGGAAGTTTGTTACAAATGTTTTTCTTCCTTGTAGGTGCAGCTTCTTCATAAATTATTGCTCAAACAGCAGGAGGAGCACGCTAGGATAGCTTTGTTGGAACAACAGGTACCCAATTGCATGCTAAGATGCTGATACTTAATTTGTATTATACACAAGGGCTTTCTAGACAAACTTGAAATATAAGAATGATTAATATATCAAATAAAGTAATACAGTTGAATATTCATGCCTAGTAATCTCCATGCCTCTAAATATTGGTAAGTGTCAAGACAAAGACCTATAACCTTTTACAGGACAAAGGCTTGGGTGACATGATTTAGTGTGTGGTGTCCCTGCCCATGGCAGGGGGGTGGAACTAGATGATGTTAAGCTCTTTTCTGACCCTAACTATGCTATGATTCTAAGTTTTCTCCACAATAACTTCTTCAATTATATAGCCTCAGATTAGACATGGGAAACATGCTGAAACTAATCATCTCATTGAAGTTTTGTAATATACCCTTATAAAGTTATACAAATAATTGCATTGCTATGTCTTTCATCTCTATTTTTTTCCAAGTACATTGTTACCGCTACCTGATGTTACGGGAGGGGAAAGTTACATTTATTTGCTAGGCTTGGGTGTACAGTATTACCCACAGTTCCTGTCCAAATTATCTTCATACAAAAAAGATCATGAAGTAGAAATTGTCATTTTTAATGAGAACTTACACCATATGCTTTTCTGTAAAATGCTCAGCTTAAAATTACAAGACAGCTTGAAGTGTGTTCCAACCAAAATAACTTCAAATTCCACTTCTACTAAGGGAGAAGATTTTCATAATTGGGCATGTATGAATTTCACTGTAGTGAAAGCAATGAGGGACTTATTTCTTTTCTTTTTTTTCTAAAATTACATTTTAAGATATGATTGCAGAATAAAACTTGCTTTAAATATATAGAAGGGGACACCTCCTCCCTGGTTCTTAATAATTACGACCTTAATTCTTTACTTTTCACTCTGGGGGGTTGCCCGATCCAGATATGCACCACAGACATTGAGAATAAACATCTTGATCGACAGAACTTGCAGCATCAGTTAAATGAAGTCCTAAAGGAACTGCGTGAGGCTAGGGAGCAAATAGCCCGTCTGGAACCTCTGGTATGTACTGAATAACTTGCAGGTGAATTTAGTCAGGGATTTTGCATAAATGTGCATCTTTTCACATCTTATTTCAAGTGTAGTGAGTCTTCTGTTCATGTCATCAGATATTCCCTGTAGGTCCTTACATCCTTTACATATGTGTCTGCAAGGTGCGGAGCCCCAGTCAGACATTGTGGGAAAATCTGTCTTAAATAGTCTGCAGAAAAGCTAGCTGCAATCTAATCTAAATATGTTAGACTTGTACAACGGGCCCTCTGTCAGCACGAGTAGTGTCACTGCATTTAGCCGTCTTTAAAGTTCTACCCTTAGAGCTGTAATACACACAAGGCTTATGTGCCATCGTACCTTAATATGTGATCAGTGCGTGTATGCCCCAACCTAACACTAAATCTTCTTTTCCAGAAACTTCAGGAATCTGGACATATGGAAATGCAAGAAGACTTGCAAGTTGCATTTGAAGAGAAGCTGACCATGTATAATGGAAGGCCTTCCCCAAAGCATTCCAACCTTCTTAATGAAAGTTTTCTTGAGTGTCCCAGGTGTAAAATGCAGTATCCAACAAGTCAACATAGAGAATTACTAGCACATATTGACTTTTGTACAGCTTGAGCTCCAAATGGACTTGCTATATTTGCTTTATACACAGTGTGCTCTTCTACAAAGGCAAAAGATCTTTTTTAAAGATTTTTTTTTTTTTGCCTAAGGTTACATAAAGGACTGCTAGTTTTATAACACGGTTCCACAAACACATCATAGTAATTTATTTAGCTTCACATGACTGTTTTTGCAAAAAAATAGCTACTGCATATTTGGTTGCCAATGGAAATATTTTTAGAATGAGGAATACCTTCAAATAGCAAACTACTGACTTATGGGTTTTGCACTATTAAAAATGGGAGCAGTAGAAGCACACCTATTGTGTCAGACTTTATTTTAATGTTTGGTATATCCAGTTCTTGGCTGGTGATTCCTGATGATTGTGCTTGTACCTTAACTGACAGTGAGAGCTGCAGATTTTTGGCCTTCATGGTGAACTATATATATATTTATGTATAGAGGGGGTATGTGCATGTGTGTAGTGTATGTATTATGTATAATTACATATGTATCATACATGTGTCATTGATACATCTTTTATACAAATCTTGATACATTAAAACTCAGGAGGGTCATGTTAGATCTTTGCTGCTTAAGATTTATGTTGAAAACATCAATCATAAGTAGCTTATTTTCCTGAACTACAATCAAGGGTGACTTAGAACCCATATGAAAATGCTGTTCAATGTTTAACTTCTTCCAAAAAAATAAAATGTCATTGGGAAAACCAAATTCCTAGCAAATACAAACTTTCTTGGTACTGGAAAAAGTTTGTATTTCAGACAATGTCAGACACCACTTTTGAAGCTTGGATGTAGAATTATTCTGCAGTAAACTTGTTTGCACTTCTGTATTTTAGAGTTTAAAGTTGGGAAATGTCAGTTATTCAATCTGTTGCATTTGACAAATATCCCAGTTCAAAAGGACAGGTTTTAATAGATTGCTCTAGTGGATTTGAACTGTGACTGTATTTTGTTATTAATATAGAAAACAAGTCAGCAATAAATTCTTGCAACAAATTAGAAACTGGCAAAAAAAATCCGTTATAGATTTGCAATCACAGTGTTATCTTCTTTTAGCACTTACTGTAAACCTGGATCTGTTGCAAGCATTTTGCTCCTTGCATCTGTAGTTAAGTCCAACAAGCAGTTCTTTCCACAAAAATTAAAGCGAGGAAATTTTACAAAGATACACTAGTTAAGAGAAATTTGCTTCTTTTACTCTCTTATGGTTTGCTGAAGATTGAAATTCCCCAGGTCTAACTCTGCCATGCTGATCGTGATTGCTAGGTAGTATCAGCTTTTTCCATCACATTTTGCTGCAAAGATGTATGCATTTACCCCATTATGTTGACCATAATCTCTAATGGTTAAACATTATTCTTAAATATGATGGTGTCTTCCAGGTTGTTTTCAGTAACTCTTATAATATCAAGTGATGTTGTTATCAATTAAATTTTGTGTTCCTGAGAAAGAAAGAAAATGTTAAAAGCTATTATCTTTATATCTGAAATGTATTTGCCAAATCTACTGTATTAGCCACAATCAATCCACTTTTCAGTTTCACTGACTATGTCTCAGGCTAATGTTTGTGTTTGACAATTTTTCTCAATTGTAGCTACAGCTTTTTGACCAAAGATATGAACTAATGAGTAAAAAAGAAATTATGCTTCAGAATCTCAAGGTTTTGCTATGAAGAAAACTGTCTTAATTTCATGTCTTTCTTTTAAAATATATTTTAATTTCAGGATAATGACTGTGCTTTTTATTGCAGCCTAATATTTTTAATCTCTATCTAAACTACTTTTGGAAGTTTAAGTTGTCTTTCAAGGACACACTAATCCACTGGCATTTTATTCCCAGTTGCATACTTGGCATAGTTTCTGCAAAAGGAAATTCTGATCTTTTATGTATTATAGATGAAATAAGCTTGCCTGCTCCAGGCGAGCAGTCTTCAGTAGCATAAACCACTTTTTCATTAGAAGCAGGTACTGTAGAGGGAGAATCATTCAGTTGATAATGTGATAGCCTTCAGAAAGTTTTGTTAATTCCAGCATCTCTTCTGACCTTTAGTTCAGTCCTACCTGCTAAATATTAGACCTCAGCAGAGAAAAACCTTGCTTGACATTAGGGTGGTATATGTTGAAAATTACCAATATGACATTCTAGTGCATCAGAAGACCCCTTTTGAAGGCATTACCACAAATAATATTGTTGTCACATGTGACAAAACCCAGCTATAAAACTCCAGAAAGCATGCAGATTGTTACACTTTTTTCTCTAGAACTGAAAATTATTTTTCATCCTAAAAATAAATGAACAATAAAAAGGGCTAAAGGTCTGCTGCTCCTCTCTCTAGTCATATGTAGGACAGAGAGGTTTGTGCCTAATGAGCTCATCTTAATGCTAGGATTTAGCTGCAAATTTAGTTCTTTGTAAGGTAGGAGGTAGTTTTTAAAATGCTGTTATTTCAAGCAGCTTGTGTTTATAATTCCAGGAGTCTTTTTCTGATTTATTTCCATTTCAAGTAATTTAATCTCAACCTGGCAGAAATTCTGTATTTTTGTATGTATCTGCATCATTTGAAGATGTTGGTCTGGGGAAGTCTCTGGATTAAAGCACATGTTCACCAGTACCAGCATGTTTATAAATCCTGGCTGTCATGTACTGTGTTCTTTGTAAACAGCGAGCCAGTGAAATGCGTTTGATGCCATGGGTGTGGTTGGAAAGACAGCTCAACTCTGCATAACAACTGACTTCTTACAGAAGGAGAACTGCTTATGAAATAATAACTGAGTGGTGGCTCTTATTTTTCTTACATCAAATGGATCAACTTCTAATCATTTGCTTGCTTGTGCAGCTTTCTCTCTTGCTCTTGGTTTCAATAACTATTTTTCACACAGTTATTTACCATATGCCAATAACTGTACTACAGATGTTAGGCAAAATATACAATAAGCCACTTATATTTAACTGTGCAGGTAAAGAGGCAGGGAGGTATAGTGCCGGTTATGCTGTAACAGAATCATGCTGAACAGCACAAATATTTAGACAATGGGATGTCACCTGGAAGAGAATGATAATGTAAATGGCGCTGTGTCTTAAAGAAAGCTTGGTGTTGTGGGATCTCCAAAGCAGAGAGCAGGGAAGTTTACAAGCAATGAAAATGTAGCAGTAGAGGAGCTCTGGGGATTTCCACTTAATCTGGCAATCAACCTGTCCGTTAGTTTCCATAACTCATAATCTGATTGAACTGTTAAGATTAAAATAACAGCTGTGGCTATGGTTTTACCTTAAAAATGATAAGCAATTATCTTTATCACACCAGATGCAGTATAGAGAGGAATACAAGCTATATTATGTACAGTGGGACTATGCAACTCAGCATACTACTTACAGCATTTCTAAATCTTTTCCTTTCACTAAAATGTGCCAGAATTAGTTACCTTGTAGTAAGGGAAGGTCCTGCTCAAAGTCTTTCTGAGTGTTAAAAACATGGCCATGTTGTCAGTATGGGGGTGTGTTTGGGTTATTGGCAAGGCAGCCAGCTGCAGTAAAGCAGTTGCGTATCTCCCAGGGAAGAACAGTGCAGGATTGTGTTGGCACAGTGAGCCATTGTGTTGGAGAATTCTGCAGCATAGGTGGGATTTTAGAAGGTAAGTAAGGAAATAAAAGTTTTACAGCATGATAAATAAACAGGCTCTGATATGTTTTACACGTAAGCTTTCATTGTTTTTTCATTTCAATCCAGATGAGACAGCTGGAATACTGTATCCAATTTTGAGTATTATACTTCAAGAGCAATTTAGGCTAATGTGAATGTAGTCGAAGTCTTTCAGGTTTCTGGAAAACTGATGAAAGAGTCAGGGTTATGCAGTCTAGAAAAGACCATGAAGAAAAATGACAAAATCTCATACAGAAGGACAAAGTAGTCCTCCTATGCTTAGTGAAAAGACTAACAGGCTCAAGGTTGAACCAGGAGAAATTCTGACAAGGAAAATCTTTCTGGTGGTTGGAGTAGAGCAGTGAAGCACATCACTTACAGAGGCTGCAAATTCTTCACCACTGGAGATTTACAGGGCATTTGTGTAACTACCTAAGCCATTCTTGGCAGGTGGCGTTGTCTTGGGTCAGGGACATCAGCCAGATGAGTGCTCACAGTCCCTTGAAGCCCTATTTTTAATGACACAGACCTGCAAAAACCACACCAAAAGATTTAAATCATAAAAAAAGAGCAGGTAACAATTGTTGCTCTATTGATTCTTCACATTAGTTTACTCCGTGCAAAATTAGTAGCTACTGCACCAGAAGTCAATGCAACAGTTTTACTGCACCTTGTTTTTCAACTGGAATATTGCTGACATTTCTATGTATAAACTTCTAGTTTGAGCAGACAAAGCCATTTAAAATCAATATTTGCATTCCATGTATCAGAACCCTGCTGGAAAACAAGGTAAATGACGCAAGTGCAACTTGGTGTCACTTAATTCCCTAATGTCTCATTCCCACACTGTTTTAATGGACAGTGCCATGCTGTCTGGTTCTTTGTTATCTGGGGAGTTTGGGCTCCCCTCCATAGGGTGCTCCAGTATCAGGATTTGAGGAGCCAGAGTGTTGCGTAGGAGTTAGCCAAGCCAGCCAGTGAGAAACATGGCTCCTCAGGAAGAGCTAGCTGTGCAAAAGGAGGTGCTGTTGAGGATTCACAGATGCAAATTCTCTTCTAGCATTGCCTGTTTACAGCAAATCAGTCCCTTCTTGCAAAAAAGGCAGACTTCTAAGAGGACACGCACGCATGAGACCTTCCTTTACACACAGTCTCCTTTCAGACGTGGCGCAGAGCTCCCCACCAGGAGTCAGGGATTCATTCTGCTTTCCCTCTGACCAACCAAAAGTTTAAGTATTTCATGCTGAATTAATAGTTTCAAAAAGAGAGAGCAAGGTAAGGTGCCTCAGAACATCCTACAAGAAACAAGCCTGGGACCTTATCAGAGTGATATCCATCTGGCTTCTTGACAGAAGGGCAATCAGGTTTAATTTCCCTGATCAGCTCAAAACTGGTGAATGAGCACACTGCCTCAGGAAAAGCACAAGTTTTATCAGCGTATGAACAGTGATCACGTCAGTGTTATCTCATTCAACTAGACACAGGACTATACAGCCTAAGTTAGGCATCCATGCTTTCTGGACATGGTTTATGAGAAGCTCTAAGTCATTTCTCATCAATCATGTCAAACAACCACTGATAATGACAAACATGAAGCGTGTGGGAAATCACATCATTTAGCATATAACACTTGGTAAGTCAGAAGGGTTTACAGTAGAATTTAAAGTGCGGTCTGTACTTCCTCTCACCAGTGTTGCAAGAATGACTGTTCTGTTTCTCCTGCCCTCGGTTAATGCTAGCTAAGTACAAGCCTTGCCTTCCAGGATGCACAGATTCTCTTGCAGCAGACAAGTACTCTGTAGACCTTTTTTCAGAAATGCCTGACTTTTAAAAGTAAAGCTTTTATCCCAGTTCTGACCTGAAGAACCCCCGTTGCTCCCAGCAAGTTACTCTTCTAAAATGAAACAAGGGAAACCAAGCAAGATGATTCTCCTTCAACCTCGTGAATAAGAGCATTCTCTAATCACATAGTTCTTGAATATGAGGGAAAACGATGACATCTGTAATATCTGCACTGAGCACAACCTAGCAGAACAATGTGTTCAGGGAATATATGAGTACATCTCATGAGCAAGAGAGGCTGGTGATAAGTTTTATTTGTAAATCCTTCAGAGGCACACCACAGAATTTGCTCTGATGACTCTGCATCAAAGTTCAACAGCAGGAATCTAAGTAACTTTTTGCACATCTGAAAGTTAGTAAAGGTCCAATGGCACTTAAATATCAGACTGCAATTCAACATGTAAATCTTGCTCAGGGTCTCATTTCCTTGGTGAGAGTGTTCTACCAGATCCTGTGATGTCCAAATGAACCATTCTGATACCCTATATCCACTGATAAACTCCCTAAATCCATGGGTTAAATGTGTAAGTGTGCTTCAGTACCTAAAACTGTTAAGGAACAACCCCACCTAGTTAGAACAATCTAGCTGGAGCTGAGTCACCTTGGTGAGGCTTGGTTAGCATGCAGCAAAACAGAGATCATGCCCTTCCAGGGGAATTCTCTGTTAGATGGATTATGTGCTTATGTTTGCACTTAGTTCAGAAAGAAATCCTCTCCTCAGTGCAAGTCATGAGGAAATTGTCAGTGTTGCTGTTGGCAAAACCTCTGGTGGTCTTGACAACAAAAACCTGATGCATCAACTGAGAGTATTATCAGCAGCTCTGCTTCTGACTGAGGCATTGGTCAGTAACGCTGCTGCTGCAGTTTGAAAATACAGCACCCTGGCACGTAACCCAGGAAGCATGCCAGCTTCTGATGGATACTGACAACAGGAAAATGAGACCTCCCAAAGAAACAGGGATTAGTTCTTGATGTAATCACACAGATCTATAGAAGCATCTGGTGTTTTCAGTGCACACTGGAGAGGGTGAGCTTGCTACTATATGAAGACAAACAGATGCATTTATATTAGTACTGCAAGTTTAAAATTGTCCCTTAGGCATTGGTGTGAATGAGCTTCAGCTCATTGATATGAAAGTATACAGCAGGTGAGCAGTTAGAAAACTTCCTAAAAAGCAAAATCAAACAGATTTGCATTTGAATCAAACCTTAAAATAGCACAACTTCTAAGCACAGAATTAACAGTGTCCAGAAGCAGAAGAGCTGCAATATGGTATGCAAAAACAAAAGCAAAAAGAGAAAGCTAACCCTGGTTGCCACGTACGCTAAAACCCTTATATAGACACAGCTTGAGTCACCTACAAGATTGGAACAACTTCTGTGAAGACAGAGAGTCAATTCTTCTAATGCAATGAATTTAAATTACTTATCGAACATTAAATAAGCAATAGATCTGTTACAGAAGTCAGTACTATTTAATCATTGTAATACAGGCTCATGAAAACAGACCCAAAGACTTCAACACCAATCTACATGCAGGAGGATACATAAATAAAGTAAAAACTTTCTTAGGACATGTCCAAATGGAACCAGAATCCTCATCTCCCAAAATCACCTAGCCCAAGAGGTCCCTCTCTCTGGGAATATTTCTGATGCTCAAGAAATAAATTAGATGAACCATGCCCATCTGTCATGCCAGTTCATGGTTGTCAGGACACAGTCTGAAAAAAAGGGCTTGACTTACAGTACCAGATAACAGCCCTTACTTGCCCTAGAGAAGGCAAAGACTCAGGTTTTCAGTCAAGACAAAACCAAAAAACAAAACAGGATTTTTGCCTGCTAGACTAGCTCACCAGCTCCACAGAGGTCCCTGCAACTTCCATTTAACCTGGAACGATGAAACCTGAGTTAACTCCATGTTTTGCCATTTCTGAGTGCGAAAGAGCACATAGGTTGAAAATATTATACAGGTAGGTTGAAAAAAATTTCCTCTACTCTGCTCTCCTACCCCTCTACTCTGCTCTCATGAAACCTCACTTAAGAGTATTGTGTGCAGTTCTGGTGTCCTCAACATAAAAAAGACATGGAACTGTTGGAACAAGTCCAAAGGAGGGCCAC
>JAOEHY010049975.1:0-25059 GCA_025447955.1 Psilopsiagon aurifrons
ACAAGTCAAAAACACAGTGCTGCACCAACTACTAAGAAGGAGAAAAATGACTGCTACTGCTGAACCCATGACATTTTTGCTTCACTGATAAGAAAGAGATGAGCTGACTTCTCTTTGAGTGTATTCCAATATACAAAGTGTTGGTTACTCTGTGGTTTGAATGAATGAATTCAGAAAATATTTTTTGGTTTTTTTTCGAGTTACTGATATTTTCTAGCTACTGAAATTTTCTCCTTATTTTGCATCTTTCCTTTCTCCATTTGTTATGCTGTGAAATGGGGTTTCTAGATCTTCGTCAATAGCTATTGTTGCCTACAGAAGAATGCAGACTTCATGCTATTTCTTATATAGCATGGGCGCCTGAATATCACAGAAAGAAACAAATCCTTTCCCTCTCTTTTCTGCAATTTGCTTTATTCAATATGTTTCCATAGCTGTACAAACTGAAACAGCCCCTTGTGACAACTTCAGTACATTATTCCAGAAGCATTTTGACTTTTAAGGCTACTACCTTGCAATGCAGTTGTCCTGGGTTCAGCTGTAACAGTTATTTTTCTCCTTCTTGGTAGCTGGTGTACTGCTATATTTTTGATTTGCATCTGAGAACAATGCTGATAACACACCTATGTTTTTAGTCTTTGCTAAGTAATGCTTCCTCCGGTCAAGGACCTCTGAATCTCATGCTCTGCAAGTGAGGAGGGGCACAAGAAGCCAGGAGAAAGCAGAGGCAGGACACCTGACTCACACTAGTCACAGGGGTATTCCACACCACAGCACATTATGCCCAGTATATAAACTGGGGGAAGTCATCTGGAATGTCTGGATCACTGCTCAGGTAGGACTGGGTGTCAGTCAACAGGTGATGAGAAATTGTATTGTGCATCACTTATGTTTTACTGTTTTCTTTTCCTTTTCCTCTTCCAGTTTCATATTCTCTCCCCGTGTTATTTCCCTTATCATCACTATTATTGGTGGTAATGTCAGTAATTTTGCACGATACCTTAGTTGCTGAACTCATCTCAAAAACTGGGGTTTATATTCATTTGATTCTTCTCTGCATCTGTCTGGGAGCAGGAGTGAAAGAAGGGGGAGGAGTCAGTGAGTGGCTGCATGGTTCTGAGTTATCAGCTGAGCCCTTCTCAGCATCATGGGTGCATGAAAACATAATCTTGTTCACTACTTGAAATCTCACCTAGCCATGTTTTGAAAATGAGTATCTCCCCTTTTGGCCTGACTTTTCTTTCACTGTGGTTTCTTAAAGAAGATGGAAGAGAAATTTTCTGCTTTGCAAGGGGACTTAGCCTCTTGAAGACCCACTTCATTTAATGTAGTTTTAAAGTTAATCAAATTCATATGTATGCTTTTGTACTCCAGATAAATTAACTTTAGATAGGTGCTTGCGAGAAATTCCTCCTCATGTGGACTTTAAAGGGAAGTTTAAGAAGCTTATATGCATAGCAACTTAATAATGAGATTTCAGCAGAAGAAATCAGGAAGGAAGAATCAGGGAGGAAGTATTTCATAGTTGGTACACAAGAAATGTAAGAACTCAGCTGTTATGTCCAAAAGTTACCTGATGACGGAACAGATATTTTACTTCCATTGGCAACAATCTGTCCAGAGGTGTCTACAAAGGAAGATGGAATATTTCTATTTAATGGCAATGGAGAGATATTAATCACCAAAGACACATGTTTTAGAACCTTAAGAAAATTATATTATTTACTTTACCTTCAAAAGGACGTTGGGGTTTTTTTTCTAAATCTACTTTATCTCAGAGTTGTCCAGGTTTCCTCACAAAAAGGCAAGCCATTTTTTAATGCTTAAATCAGTAGAAGTCAAAGCCATATTTTGACTTTTCAATATGTTTGCTAGTCTCAATAGTAGGCAACTGTGAAATATATATATGTGCATATATTCAAAATTTCTGGACTAATATTCAATAGTATCATACATGGTCAAGGAAGTCACAGTTTGCATACATGGGATATCATAACTTCTTTGAAAGAAATAGTACAACTTCAGATTAATTTAATGAAAACTTATAAATGGCTTCTGAACCCTGAGAGAATTTTTTTTAATGTGGAAATTTTGCTATGCTAAGAGGTACGCAAGTGTCTGATCAATTCTTCATAATATCACTTTAAGCTGCTTTAACGAAACTAAACGCATTATAATGGCATATTGCATGAAAATGAACAGGAAATTAAAGAGGTTATGAAAAAGCATTATTAAATATGAATATAAGATGAAATCTTCAGTGTATAAAATAAAAACCCCTCCTAGATTAAAAACAATCATGCTTCACTAATTTTATCACCCATCTTTCACATTGGAATAAAAAATAAGACAAAGCCCAGAAGTACTGATATGCATCAAATCCGGAGTTAATGAAGAAGTACATTGATTACAAAGACAACTGTTCCAAACTGGAAAATATAATAAATTGAGAATTTACAGCCAGCATAGGTTTGCTTAAGAGTTTTCTGATTCAATTATTGATAGTGTGCCATTAATATAGTTCTCAGAAGTACATCCAGAAGTGAGCAATGTGTTCAAGAACGAGACACAGATCAAATAATATCACCTGACAGTGAGAATGTTCCTGAAAACATGACATTTTCTCAGGTAAAGGTAATTTTTTGCACAGTTATGGTTACTATAATTCTAAAAGAATACAGAAAATGCAGATTATCAGTCTTCTACCCACACATCTAATTTGGAAATCTATTTTAACATATCTCCTTAGAATCATAGAATAGTTAGGGTTGGAAAGGACATTAAGATCATCTAGCTCCAAACCTCACATTAAACCATGCCACCCAAGGCTCTGTCCAACCTGGCCTTGAACACTGCCAGCAGTGCATGGAGCATTCACAACTTCCCTGGGCAACCCATTCCACTGTGTCACCACACTCACAGTAAAGAATTTCTTCCTCATATCCAATCTAAACTTCCTTAAGTTTAAACCCGTTACCCCTTGTCTTCTCACTACAGTCCCTAATGAAGAGTCCCTCCCCAGCATCCCTATAGGACTCCTTCAGATACTGGAAGGCTGCTTTGAGATATCCACGCAGCCTTCTCTTCTCCAAGCTGAACAGCCCCAACTTTCTCAGCCTATCTTCATACAGGAGGTGCTCCAGTCCCCTGATCATCCTCGTGGCCCTGCTCTGGACTTGCTCCAACAGTTTCATGACCTTTTGATATTGAGGACCCCAGAACTGCACACAATACTCCAAGTGAGGTCTCAGAAGAGCAGAGTAGAGTGGCAGGGTCACCTCCCTCAACCTGCTGGTCATGCTCCTTTTGATGCAGCCCCGGATATGGTGGGCTTTCTGGGCTGCGAGTGCACACTGCCGGCTCATGTTCATGTTTCCATCTATCAACACGCCTAAGTCCTTCTCTCCAGGGCTGCTCTGAATCTTTCCTCTGCCCAATCAGTAGCTGTGCCTGGGTTTACTCTGACCCAGGTGCAGGACCTTGCACTTGGTATGGTTAAACTTCATCAGGTTGGCATCAGCCCACCTCACAAGTGTGTCAAGGTCCCTCTGCGTGGTATTCCTTCTCTCCACCATATCAACCGAACCACCCAGCTTGGTGTCATCACTTCTTACTATCCTCCTATGTAATTATTATTAGTAGAATATAATCTTAGGGGATTATATTTCATTGAAACTAAGTGCTTAGGAGAAAGTTATATCTCAGCATAAAAATGTAGGGAAAACTTTCAAAATCATCTGAGGAACAAAATTGCATTTAAGATGTTGCTGTAAGCACATGAAAACCCAAATGCTATTGAACCTTTTTTTTCTAATTACTTCTTACCCATTGAAATGGAAAAATTTGCATGAAAAATCAGATTTCAGCTTTTTGGAAAAAATTTATTATAAGTAGCATTTTTATTTTCTCTGTGGAGCTGAAAAGCATTTTTTTTCTAACTTTGATAATTCTTTTTTTCTGAAAGCTTTAGTTCAGATTAATTGTGATGTTCTTCTCCTCTCCTTCCATGGCATATTTAGAGGTAGATTTCATCATTCAGTCAAATATCCAGTGATGACTTGGCTGTCACCATGCACAAGGCAGATGCATTGGTGCCACAGAATTTAAACTTCCCAGGTGTAGGTGTAAAATATCTGCACTGTAGATGTCAGGATATACTGTTTTCAAATAACCAAAATATTTTATTTAATGAACTGAATCACTTTTGTTAAGCAAAAGAAATGTAAACTTTTCCTTCTGCAATAGTCAGAGCAATGTACATAAAGTGATATAATCACTTAATAGGACAACTATTTTGACCAGTTTGTTTGCATAAAGTAAGTCATGTCTTGGATGTGAATATAGAAAATTGCAGAAAAAAGGAAGATAGGATCAGACCTGGATAAGAAATTGAGCATGTGTGATAAAGAGATAGTGAAAAGGATTTGGACAGATTAAGATACAGCTAAACCAAAATCATATATAAGCAATGAAGGGTAGTCAGTTGGGTTTTATACTCATAAGGTTCTCTGAAAAAGAGTATTTTGAGGATATGTGATAACTTAGGAGCTCTGAATATCTTGGCATTGGTTCAGAAGGGCAAGGCTGACTTTGTTTTTCATTCTTTCATCTACACTATTCACTCACCCTTGTAATACACAGCTGACTTTGTGGCTAGAGCTTAGCTACCATTTATCAAAGCTGCCCAAGTACCATTCTCTTGTTGTTTATCATACAAGTGCAGTCTTTCGAGTGAATTACTGGCTTTATTTTCCTTTGAAGCTATCTATTATCTTATGGTAGTATGCCATGTGAAACTTAAATAGGGAAATCACAAGCTTTCATTCAGCACTTCCAAACAACATGCTGTTGTCATCAATGTGACTTTCAGGTTAATTTGTGTTTTCTTACTCTCTGAAACATCTCTTTATATGACAGGCCTGTTGCCTTTCTCTTCAGAGGAACTGCAACATTTTTGCTTGAGTCTTTGGCTTAGAGACAGAGATCATCCACTGCAATTATGATTCACGCTGCATACATTTAGCTCCAGGCAGACGGCTTACCCTGTTTCATCTACACCTTTGACCAGTGTCTCAAGATTTTTAAATAATAGTATATGTACACTGGCTTTGTTGAAGTTCATTCCTTCATCTAAATTTTCCTCTTAATCATCAAAAAAAAAAAAAAAAAAAAGCACACTATGTGAACCTGCATTTCTGGTTTAGTTAAGGAAAGTAATGTGGTTTCCATTATTGTATCTCTTACTGCATGTTAATCACAAAATTATTTTTTCTGAATATATTTTTTCTTCTGAAATAAAATCCTTTTTGAGGAAATTAAAATGGAAGGCAAAAATATGATGCTTACCAAATAATTTCCACCCTAAAATGTAGATGCAACAGTCTCAACCAGTGAGTGATGCCTGAGCAGCTCTTGAACACAAGCATGGTGGGAACATGATGAAACTACATGTAATTCAAAACAAAGCTCCTGAATCACAGAGAATGTAGTTGCCGAGGTCTCATGATCTGTTTCAGTCTGCTGGTTCACTTTTCCAGCAGTTTACTTGCTAATGATGTCACTGAGGCTCTATTCTAGTGTTATTCTTTTAGCTAATGAATTCTTTGGTGATGAGTGTTGGCTTAAGAGAGCCTAATGCTGTCAAAGAATGCATTAGCCCGTTGCTAACTCTTTATTCTAGAGCTTCTCAACAGTTTCCTAGTGTTTTACACTATCTTCCAGAGCATTCAACAGAGCCTACTAAATAGAATTTCTGTTCTGTGATTTGGAAGCTTCCTCCAATTTACTTTTAATAGCTGTAATTATTGACCTAATAACTTTATCTCTTTGAATACTTAATGTTGTTGTCACATTACTTCAGTTCTCTTTATATTTTAATCAATACTCTTATTCAAACACCTATATCACATGGATAGAGATCTAATTATGAAATTTGATAGCTCTGCATATTCACATATTATAACATATTTCAGTTAATTTATGATTTGTAAGTAACAGCTTCTTACGACTCACTGACACAAAATATTCACCTCTTTTTGTGGTATTTTTCTCCTTTACCAGTGGGAAGTGCCTAAAAATATAATAAACATCTGTAGTAAATATATTTCTCCAAATTACCTAATAGCTTTCTACATGACGTTTGGTTCAGATTGTTTCATTTGTCTTATATTTTGTTCCTTTTCTATTTATTAAATAGCAAAAACCCTGTACGTGACCTTAAAAACTCACCCCTTACTTTATAAAGAAAAATGACACTGCTTTGCAAACATGGTTAGAGAAAGAAATAAATCCTGGGTTCTATGGCTTCCCCCTAGCTGTTTACTGCATTATGTCAACCAATGCTACATTTTCATTTTTAAAGGAGGTAGAGTTAGAATACATAATAATTCAGTATCATTTTAAGATCTCAATCATCTATTTCTTCCACTAGCACTTTTTACTGCTGGCAGTCGTACTGTCAGCTGTCCTATTTTCTCATTTAGGAATATTCCGTAAGATTCGTGATGCAGTTGTGAGTAACCCCATCTGACAAAACTGATTTTCTTTATATTTGTTTTAGTATCCGTTACTAGAAGGAAAAACTCTAATCTTTGCTTTTAAATTGTGTAATGACTACATACGGTATCTGCAAAGAAGCCATTTTTGAGAGGATTGCTGATTCAGCTGAGCAAAGATGAAAAATAAGTAACTGTTGGGCACACAGCACAGTAACTTTCCAATGTAAACTAATAAGATTATTATTATTGGTGGTAGCAGTAGTGGTTTTGTGTTATATTACTAGACTGTTCTTATCTCAACATGTAGGAGTTACATTTTTTTGATTCACCTCCCCATCCCTCTGGGGGTGGGGGGAGCGAGTGAAAGGCTGCGTGGTTCCGAGTTACCAGATGGGCTAAAACCACAACATCATGGCAGCCAGGTGAACTTACTGATGACTTGGAAAAGGAAAATCTAACCCCTATTTTCAAAAAGGGTAATAAGGAAGATCCAAGGAACTACAGACCAGTCAGCCTCACCTCTGTGCCTGGCAGGATCATGGAGCAGATTGTCCTGGAAAGCATGCTAAGGTGCAAGAAAAACAATGAGGTGGTTGATGACAGCCAACATGGCTTCACTAAGAGGAAATCCTGCCTGACCAATCTGGTGGTCTTCTATGACAGAGTCGCAGAACTGATGGATAGGAGCAAAGCAGATGATGTCATCTATCTGGACTTGTGCAAAGTGTTCAACACTGTCCTGGATGACATCCTTGTCTCTGAATTGGAAAGACGTCAATTTGATGGATGGACCACCCCGTGGATAAAGAACTGGCCGGACAGCTTCATGCAAAGTGTTGTGGTCAATGGCTCAGTGGCTGACTGAACACAGGTAATGAATAGTGTCCCTCAGGGGTAGGGGCTGGGACCTATCCTCATCAATATCTTTGTCTGCAGCAAGGGCAGTGGAACTGAGAGTACCTTCAGCAAGTTTGCCAATGACATGAAGTTGTGTGGTTTGGTTGATATACTGGAGGGAAGGAATGCCATTCAGAGGGACCTTAACACACTTGAAGGGTAGGCTAATGCCAACTTCATAAAGTTCAAAAAGGCCAAGTGCAAGATCCTGCACCTGTGTCAGGGCAATCCCAGGCACAGCTACAGGTTGGGCAGAGAAGAGGTTCAAAGCAGCCCTCAGGAGAAGTACTTGGGGTGTTGGTCGATGAGAAAATGAACATGAGCTGGCTTCATTGTAAGCTGGAAGCCCAGAAAGCCAACTGTATCCTGGTCTGCATCAAAAAGAGTGTGACCAGCATGCCCTTCTGCTCTCATGAGACATCACTGGGAGTATTGTGTACTGTTCTGATATCCTCAACATAAGAAGGACATGGAGCTTTTGATGTAAGTTCAGAATAGGGCCATGAGGACGACCAGGGGTCTGGAGCTCCTCCCATTTGAAAACATGCTGAGAAAGTTGGGGTTGTTTAGCCTGTATCTGAAGGGGGCTATAAGGATCCTGGAGTGGGACACATCCTCAGAGACTGTAGTGATAGAATAAGAAGTAATGGGTTTAAACTTGAACTGAAGCAGTTCAGGTTAGTTATAAGGAGGAAGTTCTTTACTGTGAGGGTGGTGAGGCACTGGAACAGGTTGCCCAAGGAAGTTGTGAATGCTCCATCCCTGGCAGTATTCAAGGCCAGGTTGGAGAGAGCCTTGAGTGACATGGTTTAGAGTGAGGTGTCCCTCCTCATGGCAGATGATCCTAAGATCCTTTCCAGCCCTAAATATTCTATGATTCTGTGTTTCTACTGAAAGTTAAAGTTTTCAGATTCTATTTCAGATCTGAAGAAGGCTTGGGAGAAAGTAAATTCCAAGTCTTTCCAACTATACGAAATTATTCCAGTAAAACACATTGTTTCTGTCTCCACATCTTGTCCTCTGTCCCTATCCTATCACAGGTACATTAGTATCAACACTTTTCTTTCAGTTATGAAAGGAGTAACTAAACATGTTTTTCCTATACAAAAATGTTTCTGTGAAGTGTGGACTTCACTGAATGCTGTGAGATTTTCAGGGATTAATTAACTTATTAGAGGCAAACATAGATCAGTTAACACTAAATATGTTCCTATTCCAATACATATTTAAGTCCTAAAAATGAATATGAAAACAATGTGAGGATAATAATGCATCACTTTTTTGTCTGTAAAACTCCAGTGATACAGAAATGAAAAAATCCTCATGTAAGAGCCCTGTACCATGTGACTAGACAGTATATAGAGTACATATGCTCCATAGTATGATTTATTTATGAAATGTAATTAGAATGTTCAAGTGATATACTGCAACATAGGCTCTTGACAGTCAGTTTAGCCAAGGATAGTCAAGTTCCTTGATAGCAAATCCCATCAACTTAAAATGTCACGAAATAACAGGGTCAGACAAAACTGTAATTTTTCTTCACTGCTCTTTTGCAAAAGCATTAAAAGCTTCCAGCAAATGACTTTACAGACCAATAAGAAGGCTTCTTGTGAAATACAGCAATCTGTTCTTACTACTGAAAAGCATTTATCTGTTCTCTCTGGTGTTTCACAAAAATAGCATGTCCAGTTCCTGTTCGCATATACAAAGTACTATACAAAGTACTACATAGAAGAAATGCAAGCATAATTCCTACTTTATATATTTTCACCATAAAAGTATAAATCAACAAGAAGTGGAGAATAAAGTGCTATATTTTTGATGTGTTTATAATATAAAACCATAGGAAAGTAAAAGAAAATGTAGCGTATAACAGAAAATAACATGACAAAACTCAGAGGTGAGCAATACTTCTTGCTTAATGAAAAAACTGAGTTAGTAATATGCCAATGGATATAATACATTTCTATAGTTTCTAAAAAAGCTAAAAAAAAAATACAAAAGACAAATAAATAAGAACAGCCACATTGTGTAATATACCAAATTCCTTTTTGAATCCTTTAGTAAATTTTCCCATTTTATCCACAAGCCACACCTGCCAGAGGCAATCAGTACATTGCAGCCTGCTTGCTGAAGCATTGCCAATTCCTAACATTTATATATAAGCCAGCTAGAAGTAGATGGTCTATTAATCTTCTTGAATTGGTATCTTGTGACGGAACCATATAAATTTTACAAATAATTGCCAACAGATTAAGTGGAAGACTTATTCCATTTATTAAATAAATACTTTGATGAATTTCTCTTCAGTAAGGCACAGTAATTGAACAACATAATAATAAATACATAAGTCTATTTCAAACCAGGTCTCCTTTTGACTTGGCTGATACTCCACTAAAAAATTTTCCCGTGTTAGTAGACATGCTATTAAGTATAAGCTTAGAAAAGTTTTACATTTTTCTGTCTATCTAATAAAATCTCACTGCATAATCATTAAATTAATGGTAAGAAAATAATTTAAGGTCTACATTACAAAATCATCATAGTCTAATTACCTCATAATTATGATCATGCCTTTTCCCACTGATGTAGTCATGTGGGGTACATAAGATTGTAGTTTATATAATCAGATATTTTTAGAATCTGATTCTTGGAGCAAGTGTAATCCTTGCCATCAACTATGTGCTATACTTTGAGAATACATTTACAGGAAAAATCTGAAAAATGTTCCCTGAAAAATATGCCAGGAAAGGAAATAGAATATTGGTGTTAGTTACATAGTGATTGAATTAAGAAGAAAAGAAAGCTAACAATATGCATAATATAATGAACTGACAGCTACTAAAATGTTATTTTTCCCGTGTTTTCAGAATGGAGGAAATACAAATGAATATGAAAAGTAGGTAAGAGAAAAAAAATCTAAGCCAAGTTTTTTATTCTCTTTATAAGCATATGCATCTTCTCTGGCATTCACTTCTGGTGGAGTTAATTTTTTTTTTTAAACTCTGCTTCTAGACATTGTTTGGTTTTTGTCCTCTATTCTTGTTTCTTTTGTACATTAGACTTATAAACCGCTAGTAACTTTTGATATACATATTTTGAAATAATCATAGAATCATAGAAAGCCTAATTAAAGTAATGAAATTATGGATCCGATGACCCCTTTTAAAAATTATACCACTCATATTTATTGTTTAATTAAAGCCTTATGATCTAGTGTGAGATGTCCCTGCCCATGGCAGGGGAGTTGGAACTAGATGATCTCAAGGTCCTTTCCACTCCTATCCGTTTGATGATTTTATGAACTGAGCATATTGGAGAGCTAGAACAAGGAGGATAGTAAATGGATGGGTTTAGAAATCAAAGCTGAAATGAAAGCATGAATGTCTGAAGGAATAATTGGACTTGCTCTGTATTTAAATGAAAAGGAAACTTCCAGAATAGCAGATGAATGAGAACCATCTACTACAACACAGGAAATAAGGAAACATTTGAGTAGGCAGGAATGTCATTAAGTCTAAAAAGCTGATTTCCATTTAGTTTAGAGTTATTTTATGCATGGAAATTCCATGGATGGGATTGCAGCTTTGCTTATCCAAGTTTTGAAAAAGAGGTCTTGTAAGAGGAAAGGTTAAGAGTTTGTTTTCTCTGTGGCCTGAAAAGGGAAGATACCTAGTGTTGACTGAAGTTGCCATTGTTTTGCATGCAGGGTAGGTTAGAGGAGAGTAGTTATTATCAGTAATGTTCTGGTGCTCAATATTTCCTTGTCCTTTTCTGAAAAGCCTGAACAGCTGAATTCCAAAGAGAAAATCAAGCATAATGCTAGTTCCATCTACCCAAACATGCCCCATGAACTTCACGGTATTTCACAAGGTGAAATATTAGCATATTAAAATAGAGAATGTATAGAGTAATTTTTGACTGTGTATATTATTTTCTTTTTTCAACAAAGCAAATTATTCTAAACTTAAGGTGTTATAGATGAGAAGCTCTGAAGCTACTTGATGTACCTGACTGCCTTGCACAATTTACCTAATATATGTTTGAAATGTTATTGTCCAAATAATGACTAGCAGGATGTTTCTGGTTAATTGTTTTATACCATTGGATAGGAGATAAATCAAGCTAATTCATGCTTAGTGGCTGTAGAAACAGTTCAAGACTTATATGATTTTTTATAATATTAAATAATAGGCATCACTGGGATTTGACTCATAACAAATCCTGTAACATAATTCTTGTACACTAATACTTTCAGAACAATAAGTTAGGTGGCTGTTTTTCAGCATGGAAAAATATCAGCAGGGAGCTATTTACTGAGCTATCAGCTCCTGACTGTTGATGTTTCAGTTATAATACAGACAATGAGTTCTTTAATACTTTGCAATGTGCAGAGAAGGAAAGTTGTTACTCAGGTGTTCTAGTTTTGCTTTGAGGCATTTTCAGTGGAAGCTAGATGGTGTAGAATGCTAATTCCAGGTGAGGTTAAAACCCGAAATAAATAGCTAGTCCGGTTTTGACAAACAGTAATTTTAACTATGTTTAAAAAATATTAAGACACATGTTGTTTTATCTCTGACTGGTGCTTTTGTCCTTGGCCTCATTTTTGTAGGAAGAAATGCTAATTTATACATAACAATAGTGATGATGAAATACTTCTACATTAAATTACACCAAAGTTTGCTCCATCGATAGTATAAATAAAATAGTATTAATAAATATTCAAGAAATACCTGTTGTCATTTGAAATAGTATTTCTTGTGGCAGTACTTTACATGAATTTTCTTAAACAATATCATGCATCTTAAAATATTTCTTGTATCATAGATAATTTACATCAGGAAATGAAAAAGCTAGACTCAATTTCTATGTCATAATATCTGCTTTTTTTGTGTTTGTGAACTCAATAACGCAGTCAAAAAATGATGCATGGTGGTTTAACTAAATGACAGCTGCAGAAGTTATACTGCTGATCTCTTCTACCACTCTCCTTAAATGCAATATGGTTCCACTGAAGTCAATAGAGTTATTGCACTGCCAAACCCTGAAAAGATGCCTTAGCTTTTAGATAACTTATGTCTTACTTAACCATATCTGCTTCAAATTAATTCCCAGTGACAGTTCAGTTACTATGAGCATACATTTTACTACCTCTCTCTCCCAACTGAGAAATATCAAAAAATTTAGTAGGTTGACTATATGTGTGAGATATATTTTTTTGTTGAATTGTTCATTTAAAACCATTTTAATGATTAGTCTATTCCATTTCTGAGGTTATCTAATGATCAATGAAGATTAGCCTGTAGCTAATCTGTGGATAACTTTGCTGGCATTTCTGAGGCCTGTACTTAGCTGCAAATTTCTTGAATGTTTTAGGGGATGAGAAGAAAATGCATTTAACACAATGTTTTCTTTGCAATAACTTTTGGGAAGGCAAAAGAATTTAGAAGAGCACATTTAATTTTATCAAGTTTCAGTCTTAATGGTATTTTAAATCATAACTTGGATACCTCGCTTTAAGATATAGAAATTATTCTACAAAAAATAGTCTTACTTTCAACCTTTGTAGGAGGATGTTGGATAATCATTTGGGGAATGAAATCTTTCTACCTAGAAGTCAACAGAAAAAATTCTTATTAACCAATAGTGATAAAGATTTTTATTTGGGAACTCCTGCCGTCAGCTGATTTGTATCTTTATTAAATAAAAGGTGGGTGGCAGGAGGATAGTGACAGACTCTTTTCAGCTGTGTCCAGTGACAGGGCAAGGAGCAATGGCCATAAAATAAAATCCAAGGAGCTCCACCTCAGCATAAGGTAGAATTTTTTTACATTGTAGGTGGCAGAGCACTGGGACAGGCTGCCAAGGAGGGTCATGTAATCTCCCTCTCTGGCGACATTCAAAACTCACCTGGACATGTTCCCTTGCAACTTGATCTAGGTGGTCCAGCCTTTGCAGAGGGGTTGGACTAAGTGGTCTCCAGAGGTTCCTTCCAACCCTAATGATACTGTGATTCTGTGAAACCTATACTGAGCTAATTCCTACAAAACTAATTCCACTAATTCCATTTAATTACTTGGAATGGACCAAGCTTTATCCTTCCTACTCAGTAACTGATTGACTACTTTCTTACTCTGAGAATGTTCCTTTCTAAAATCAGCAGGAAACTGGTGTTAGAATTGCAGGCTTTGGAATTGCTTGCCTTGTTTCAAATGGGATCAGGAATGCATTTTCATCAAATTTCACTATTGTTCCCACTTGAGACACTTTGAATCCTAGATTATTCTCAAAGTTCATGGACCTGTGAAAGAAAGTACATCTCTCAAGGGGTGCCTTTAATGCACTGCAGTTGATAGCAGGGGTTTTTGCTCACTCAGGTAGACTTAGCATGCATTATGGTGCCAGAAGTCCAGTTCTACCTGACACACTTTAAATGAGTTGTTTCTTTTTTTGGAACTTTAGCTATTTTTATGGTTATGTAATAATTCCAGATGTATTTTGAATGAAAGTAACTCTAGTATTTTGAGTGAAAGTAACTCTAGTATGCCTTCAATATCAACCGTGGCAGTAAAAAAATGTTCCAAGAGAAAAACACAGTGATACAGAATATAAAAAAGGAAACAAGTAGCCCACTTTAATTCTGTCTTATTAATTAGCATTATGTTAATATACTTTTTAATGTTTTCATGTTAACCCAAGCTACAAATAAAAACAAAACCACTTATGAAGGTATTTCAAGATCTAGTAAGTTTTAGCATAGCCCTTTAAGTATTCACTGTTTCAGATGAAACATATCATGAGAGAAGTAATGTCTTTGTAGATTGATTCTTCACAATTATAAAAGTCTTGTTGAATGCTATTGGTCATCTCAGCATAGTCTGCCAATTATTTGTTTGAAAGGAAAGAGAGAGGAAGAATGAAAGAAAGAAAGATAGAGGGGAAATTATTTCTGTGACCTTTTCCAGGAATCATAAATAATTCTATCAGTTGCTATACAGAGAACAAATACTTCCCTGCTTGACATATTTTAGAGTAAGGGCAGCAGTAGCAGCAACAAGATTTCTTGTGTTCAGACTGAATAACTGTATGCCGGTACTTATTAGACAACACAGGAGCTAAATCAAGTCTGACAAGATGTCACTGCACATACTGACCTGCAGTGTGCTTATCTTAATATTGTTATATTCACTTATGTGATATAAAGAAAGATCCATACTTTTCTCACTCTGATTTATCCAGTAAACCAGAACATATATAGATGTCCTATATGAAATAGTTTTGGCAGCAGTGGTACAAAACACTTAATAAAATGACAAAGGCTAATCCCAGTGTTGCCTGAAATATGTTATGTCTAAGCTTACAGCCTTTTTCAACCATTCTTTGGATAGATCTTGAGGACTGAAGTCCAAGTACTTCTGACAAAACCCTGTTGTTTGCAGTGACCTTTTTAAGTAAAGTGAGAATTTTTTATTACATGATATGAATAGTCCTAATCAGTAAATTTAGGACCCTAGGAACTTGGCTCACATATCTATTGCCTTTTTTATACAGTTTAAACACCTAGTTAGACTGTCTGGTGAGAACAAGTGGTATGTGGTCACTGGCTGTCTGCAAAAGTTTCATAATGAAACAATCACAGAATCATAGAATGGTTTGGGTTGGAAGGGACCTTCAAAGCTGACCTCGTCCAATGCTATGCAGTAAACATGGATGTCTTCGACTAGATCAGGTTGGCCAGAATCCCATCTTGTCTGGCCTTGAATGTATCCAGGGATGGCACATCTCACCACCTTCATTGTAAATTTTTTTTCTCACATTCAGCCTGAATCTACCTTCTTTTAGTTTAAAACCATTGTCCTGTCACAACCAGCCCTGCTAAACAGTCTCTCCCCTTTTTTCCTATAGGCCCCCTTTCAAACTGAAAGGCTGCAATAAAGCCTCCCAGGAGTTTTCTCTTCTCCAGGCTGTACAACCCTAACTCTCTCAGCCTTTCCTCATAGGAGAGGTGTTCCAATGCTCTGATCATTTAAGCATAAAATATGTGGTGAGTGAACAGTCAGGAGGAGAACGGTTTGGCCAACACGGTTTTAGGGAAAAGGTAGGCAGCTTCCATGTCAAGTCCATTATGTAACACCCGACATCATAGTTTAAGCAGTCATGATGGAATAACTGCACAGAGGGTAGTAAGTATGCAGAAATGGTGTGATGATCCTGTGTTTTAAATCATAAATGGAATATTATTGTGCACTACCCAGTTTGTCATCTTTGCTGCCTCTGAGCTTTTTAATGACTTTGGCTTCCTAAACTGCTCTCTTTAGAGAATTTTTTCACATGCCTTGGTCTATGAAACTTCATGTCTTGGTCTATGAAACTTCAGTGTTCATAATCCAATAAAAATTTACACTTACCTTCAAATACAATTTTATTATTTTTTATTAATCAAGAAAAGAGAAGAAAAAGTTTAAGAAAATCCTCTATTGTAATTTTATGCAAATTGGGAATTTACACAAACATTTCTTTGTATAGAAGTTGAAAGCAACAACTTGGCTGAGCAGAAAGACTGTCACAAATGTTTTAATTTTATTAAATGTGAGATACTTGGTTGAGAAGCATCAAACTTAAAAAAACATTTATTAATAGTTATAGCAAAGAGAATGGAAATACTGTCTTCTCAGTTGGTTAGCTAATAGCTAAATTCATGTTCTGAATTATGTCGTTGACCAGGAAGTCTGAATACTGGATTGAAATTTTGAATTGTGTTTAACAAATAAATAAAATTGTTATTTGTCTTAATACCTTTAAGCTGTATGCAAATATTCAACCAGAATTCAACCAGGATTGCAAAATATGTGAGAAGTTAGCTTTCCTCCTGTCATTTCATATAATCATGAAATCATTTAATAGCATTACATTTATATACTTTTTTAATGTTTTCATGTTAACCTACTCTACAAAAAAATATAAAACCACTTCTCAAGGTTTAGTAAGGTTCAGCATAGTCTTTCAGTTGTTCACAGTTTTGAAAGACATGAAAGACATCCTGAGTGAGTGAAGTAACGTCTTTGTAGATTGATACACTACAATTACAAAATGTTATTTGAATACTCTACAAAATCTCAGCATTTCTGATTAGATCAGATATGAAGCAGAGACTGATATATAGGCAATATGTAGCCTGTATCAGTGTGCAAAATATAAAAATTCATCCGAGTATATGTTATTAATCAATTAGTGGCCATTAAAAAAACAAACAAAACAATAAATAATCCAACCTCTACTACTTCAGAAACCTTAAATTGTAACACTTCATTTTGCTGCAGAAAACATTTAAATACTTGTTGTCTAATGGTCAGTTCTGTTCATAAGGTTTAAAATACATCTTTTTACTTTTCTCACTCATGAAAACCACTTGTTCATTTCAGGCAAAATATTTCTGTAGGGTTTTTTTGGTTGGGGGGGATTGATTTATTTTTCTTTCTCATATTGGGCTTTACTTCTAAAACAAAAGCAGAAAAGGAAAGAAATTGGAGTCTTGTTCTAAAATCTTTAAGATTTTTGGTTACAGTCATTTAAAATATATTCACTGTGTCATTGAGCTTGAGGAATTTCACAGAAACCTTTTAAAATGTGTGACACTATGAATCTGCTACAGATATATGTTGTCTCAGGTTTCCATTCTGTTGAGTTTCTCCTGTTTAGATATCCCCTCCTTGTCAGTTTGGACTTCTACTGCTGCTCATTGTACAGTCAGGTACGTTTTTATCAGTGTGTCTGCAAATTTCAAGGTGATAGAATTCCCAACTGGATGTAAACCACTCTCTGGGTCAAAGACATTTGCAACATCTATGTAATGGCTGAAGTCAGTGATTAATCCCACTAATATAGAAAAAACTTATTTCTGACTGAATTGCTCATTCTTCTTCTTACAGCTCGGAACATTATACTTTGATTTCAGGAGACTGGCAGTAGGAAGAGGTAGTGATACCGAAGACAAAAGCTCACTCACTTGCTAAACTAATCTATCATCTGATGTTACCAAAGTGCTTTTGTTAAGCAAAGCAAAGCAAAGTAGCTTGAAGATACCTCAGTAGCCTTCAAAACATGTGTTTGAAGGTCAAAAAATGTCAGTCTCTGGCTATGAGGGCTGAGCTGTTTCTTATAGAATCCATCTAAAAATATGCTAAACAAGGCTTCCGCACAAGTTATTAAGGGACATACAGAGCTTAGTTGTATACGAAGAGATGTCCTTCATACCCTGAAAAATACATTGACAATGCTGCAGTCTTCTGAACAGAAAAAAGCCCTGAGGTTATTTACTGCTTTTCAGTTTTCCTTAACTGGTCGTGGAATTATGTCAAGACAGAAGCAGTCATGATATTAAAAACACACAGGGACTTAATTATGCTCTGATGCTGCTTAAAGAGTAATAAATTGACTATTTCTACACTACTTTTTCACTCTTTGTTCCTGTGTTGTGGCTATATAGCACTCAAAAGTGAAGTATCCAGAAGTGTCATTTAAGTAAAATAATAACTGCAAAAATTTAAGAAAGAAAGACCACTTCTGTGCCTTTTTCAAGATAGCTAATACTCTATTATGAATTATCTTGCTGGAAAGAATTCATCTGCTCTTATAATTAAATTGACTTTTCTCAGTAGAAGTCATATTCCTTAGTTCTGCCATTGCAAAGCCCATGCATTCTTTCTGGTTCCCTAGCTCCTGATTAATGACGTTATTTTTTGATTCTTCATTTTATATTATTTCTATTGCACATTACAAAGCTGAGCACAGTTTGCCTAAAAGTTGAAAAGTCAGTATTATTGTGTCACTTATTTGTGTTTTGTGCTTTGGAGAAATCCAACTAATATGACTGATAGTTAATACATTTAAAACTTAACATAAACATAAAAAAAAAACAAAACAAAACCAAAAACAAACAACCCTAAACCACAAAAAAACCCACAAACCAAACAAAACAAAAAACGAATCTTACAACTCTCAACCTCATTCATTAGATGGACTTTTTGGTTTTAGCATCTTGAGATATGTTTTTAAACTGACATGTTTTTCTTCTGTGCACATTCCCTGGTGTCTTTTTAAATGTGCAGATGTACCAAAACATCAGTATACTGTGCATTAAAAACTGCAGTTGCATCAGTTCATATAAATTATATAAAAGTATTGACAATTTCCTTTACAGAAGGAATGGTAATCCTGCTTATGCCAGAACCATTTCTGAAGTCCAAGAGCAGTGGCACTAGTAGCATAAACAAAAGATACTGTGAAGCTTCTACCCCCTTAGGAATGGCATGTAAAACTCTGAAAGTCTAATTAGGTCTCAAGAGACTAGGAAATCCCATTTGACTGTCAAATTAAAGACGGCAGTTTCAAAGCACTTTTATTTCCAAAGTCTTAGAATTGTGAGTTATCTTTGCATGAGGTGCGTGAATGTGCGAATTCAGAATATGATATTTACCGAAAGTCAGTATCAATGTGCTTCACAGTGTAATGAAAAACATGACGTGTCTTTTCAGTATTCGTGTTAGCAGACTGAAAGACAAGAAAACAACATGAAGGTCTAGAAAGGAAATATATGTCTACGTACTACTAAAAGAAATATATTAGTGACTTTTAGACTCCATAGCAGCCTTCCAGTATCTGAAGGGAGCCTATGAGGATGCTAGGGAGGGACTCTTCATTAGCGGCTGTGATGATGGGACAAGGGGCAATGGGTTAAAAATTAAAAAGGGGAAGTTTAGATTGGATATAAGGAGGAAGTTCTTTACTGTGAGGGTGGTGAGGCACTGGAACAGGTTGCCCAAGGCAGTTGTGAATGCTCCATTCCTGGCAGTATTCAAGGCCAGGTTGGAGAGAGCCTTGAGTGACACGGTTTAGTGTGAGGTGTCCCTGCTCATGGCAGGGGAGTGGGAACTAGTTGATCTTAATGTCCTTTCCAACCTTAACTATTCTATGATTGTATGATTCTATGATGCAATTGCACAAGCTGAATTTTAAAGTGTAAAGATCTGGAAAATAAGAGAAAAAAAGATATGATGCAGAGAAGAATGGCTTTCAGAACATTATTTGAAGTATTATTTGAATTGCAATTAACTATAATATAATTAATAAAAAGTCAATAAAGCATAGAAATTGAATAAGTGTATGTAAGTAATTTCTGAAAAGCATTAGATACAAATAATAAACTAAAAGATTGCCTAACAATTATAATACCTGGTGAGTTTTAAACAAATTTCGAAGGGAGTAAGCCAGGTGGGAATATTTACAGAAGAGTAAATTCAGAGCCAGAATTGGGGTCCCTCTTCGGTTCCACTTTCATAAATAAAAGATTATTCTGTCTGATGACAAATATGTGCATCTTATTTGAGGTCAGATTGATTTGATCAAGTACTGGCTTATTTCTTGCTATGTTATGTCCCATTACAAATGTCTGCTATTTTATTTCTTTTCACACAACTCAGCCTAAGTTGTGTCAAGCGATGGTCTATATTATTGTCAGCCTTTTTTTTTTTTTTGCAAAATACAGTTTTTAAGATGTGTTGTGTATAGTTTAATAATGCAAATTTGACAGGTCAAAAGGCAAATGGTTTACAGTTTCTGAAAGCCAATTTATGAGAGGCACAAAAGACCATTGAGCCTGAAGAAGATGGATGGTTTTCTAAAGGTCTGAATTAAACTTGTTAGCAATACACTGCAATATTGCAATGTATATTCATTCATCAACGCATCCAATTCTGATAACACAAAATGGTGTTGCACCGAAATTCATACGTCTGTGCCTTTTACAAACACTGCAGCAGAAAAAAAAAAAAAACCAACAAAAAACAACAACAACAACAACAAAAAAAAACAAACAAAAAAAAAAAACCAAAAAAAACCCAAAAAACAGATCCAGAATTTCTAGAATCATCTTCCATTTTTCTCCAACTTTTTCTAGCAAGCATGCTCGTGATTTGGTGTGCTAATAATTAAAAAGTTGGTTTTATTTCTTCTACGATATGACCAAAGTACGTGCTATGCCGTACACCTCATATTTGTGCTATTGTCTCTCAGGGTATCCATGCTAGTATATAAACATAGACCTTGCAATTGGATGTATTTGAAGTTAAATTCAAGCTTGTATCAGCCCTTAATAAAGGGGCAGCAGAAAGGCTGTGTCGTGACAGTACAAATAATACAAAGGAAGGAAGGAGCTGGCAAGTAAGAGGCACAAAGATACCCCAGTATGGCACTAGATGATTTTATTGGTTTAATAAAATAGTGAAAATGTATAACAGTTCACAGAGAACTATTTTGAAAACTGATCATTATTTAGGCAAAATAGCAACAAACACAAAACTCCCGTAGGGCTGTTTAGCGTGCATGCTTGCACTCATGAGTTAACTATTACTAGGGAATTTCTTCTTAAACATATCACAAGTGTAATAATAACTAGTTTCTCCAACAAATAGCACTTGCCTCTACTGACTAAACTAGATAAACCAAAGTAGCTCACATAACAATATCTGATTCTTTATTCTGTTCTGTGTTCCATCTTTGTTCAAAGAAGGCTAAACAATCAAGTAAGATTATTTTTTGAAAAATGAGAAAATTTGTTCCTCTTTTACTTTTAAGAGATTGAAATCTAATCTGAAAGGTTATAGAACATTAATAACTTGTAATGGTGACAAAACACTCAAAAAGAAGCTATTATGATGACAGGAAAAGCTGAATTCTAACTTGCTTGGCTCTCTAATCTTCAACCTCCTGAGTATCTAACATTTTAGTGAAACTAATTTGTGTTTATATTAAAAAAAGATAATGTCTAGGATGATTGTTTAGAGCACAGGAACACAGATTGTTGGAATCTTAAATGATTTAGCCAGAATATGGTAAAAATTAGAAACTGAGCTATGGGACTATTTACTTAACTCAGAATAATGCAAGTGAAGTTATTGAATTAATACCAATTTTCAGTAACTGGAGAGTAGTTAGCGAGCATTCTGATGCTACTTATTCTGTGAAGATTCTCTTCATGTGGAATAAAAGTAAATGAAATTATGTTATCCTGCATTTCATAGTAATTTTCCATTTGACCATACAATCAAAACTGAGGTAAGATTTTCTCAGTTTGTTGCTCTGAGATGCACCAGGTTGAAAAAAAATTGCTCTTATGACTAAAGATAACATACTTTCGGTATGAAATATGGCTAACCACAAATTGGTGAGTATGAAATAATTTCCATTTATTTTCCTGATTGTTTTCTTAGCAATGCTACAGGCAATGGTGCGTATACTAATCCAGTTATTTTCCCTGTTGGCAAATTTGAGCTTAAAAATTGAAAGGAAATATTACAAATGTGTTCTGACCTGGATTGATGCCTTTGTAGAATCTTTCTCTTGAAGTAAGTGTATGTCCTTGTCTTCCTTTGCTTCCCAAACGCTAGAGTGAGGGAAACCTTTCCAGTATCCTGAATCTGCTGACAAGGTATGAACAAATTAAACAGCATGAATCTATAAATCTTATCTACCTCCCCTGTAAAAACTTCTTATTTTTACATAGAGTCACAAAACAATAGTTTGGGAAAATGTATTAATGGAAAAGTGCTTAAAAATCTATGCAGTTATGTGTCTGTGTATATATTTATACACACTGTTGAATCATATAGAGTCTAAAGGTGTCTTACTACATTACTTCAGCTGACTGATATGAAACACATTAGTGATAAATTCTCTTTTCTCTAAGAAGAGATACCTCCTTAGTTTTTGCAGTAAGTATAGGAAAAAAAATATGCTGGAATATCAGTTAGAGGTTGATACATGTTCAGTTACTCTAGTCTTTTACAGACTTGTTTTCAAATGTCAGTGAAGTTACTGTAGCATGAAACCAAAGGAATACAATAGAGATTTAACACTGATTCTAGGTCGTCCTTTCCAGTGCTGTATTGTCAGACAGTCTGGCAAATAATTCCACAAAATAAAAAGCCAGATGACAGCTGTGTTGTTAACATTCATGATAATCTCTCGTGTCATTCTTTCTTAAGCTAAGCTAATTTCTCAGTTCCTCTAAACAATTGCTGTAGTGTAGCATAGAAAATAATGACAGAATGTACAGTACTCTCAGTAGATTGTAAATTAAGAGTTACCTCATAACTGGAAATAAACCCAAAGACAACTAGCCCTCAATGAAGCAGTAGAGTCCTTCACTTCCAGCTGTATCTAACAGGAAGTACTTTTCAGAGACATCAATTTTAATAAAAATGTATTTGATTTCCCTTTGTGCACTTGAATACTAACATTTCGATGGATATTATTGACAAATAAGCTACTTGGTCATCTTCATGGAATTTAATGCAAACGGGTATGACAATGGAGGGGAAAGGCAACTAACTTGAAATTTAACTCCATTTAAATATTTGCTTAACCAGAAAAACAAAAAAAGATTGGAAACATTAGACTCTCAGAATAGATTGGGTTGGAAGGGACCTTCAAAGGTTGTACAAATCTTCTTGATGTGTATATACAGAGGAAAGGTTCACAGGTTGCTGTTAGCACATGAAGCGATTCGAAAGTGCTGTGGAAAGGACCAAACAAAATAAAATACTATAAAGGAGATGGGGGAGGAACAAGAACTGAATGCTTCTGAAATTCACTCATTCTTAGTAGGAACTTTAATTTACACAAATCAACTTTTAGGTCAGCATTAAAGTGCCAAAATTGAATATCAGGCACATGACAGATGCTGTAAAGAATCAGCAGTTAACACACAAGCCCCATGACAGTACAGAAATCATAGTTTTCTTCTCAGGTAATGACAAGAGGCAACATGAAAGAAAAGTTACATATTTTGTTCCTTTTCTTCAGTGACCGGAAAGAAGAAAGAGATAAATAATATTCCCATTTAGAGAATTTTCTCCTAAACTCAAAAAGAATAAATAGGGAAAACTTTTAATTTTCTTCAGGTGTTCAAATAGTCATTATTACAGTCCAAGGAATGCAATCGAAAAGACTAGAGCATCTTCAGTTGATACTAGTGTTATCTGGTGTCATTGTAACCAGGTAGAACAGAAGGACTTGCTGCTCTTAGACACTTAATGCAGTGCTGTCAGCACTACTGGTTGATTGGTAAGTAGTATTAACAACAATGGTACAACAATGGCATTGACCACTAACTTTCTGCAAAATTATTTAGGGAAAGAGCAACACTGTAGGTAAGAGAGAGACTGAGAAACAGCCTACTTCTTGAAGGCCTTCAAAAAGATCTCTTAGGAAGTGTGCAGTAAAAAATTATCACAAAGGATTACAGATCTCTCACAGTTAGGATACCCTGCATGTAGTGATTTTTTTTTTTTTTTTTTTTGTAAACTAATGTGACAGAGAGCTTGCATTGTGTCACCCTGCAGCCTTGTAGATCTCTTAAAACAGCATAAACTTGGTCCCACATCTGTTAAATTATGCAAGAAATGAAGAAATGTTTCATACTCACTCTGAATATGACAATGCTAATTGATGAATAAAATCAATGTAGACAAACGGCTTGTTTGTTTGACAGCTAGCATGGCTTCACTGAGGGGAAATCCTACCAGACCAGTCTGGTGGCCTTTTATGATGAGGCTACAGAACTGATGGACGGGGTAGAGCAGTTGATGTCATCTACCTGGATTTGTGCAAAGCGTTTGACACTGTCCCACATGACATCCTTGTCTCTAAGTAGGAGAGACATCAATTTGATGGGTGGACCACTCGGTGGATAAAGAACGGGCTGGATGGCCCCACTCAAAGAGTTGTGCTCAATGGCTCAATGTTCAGCTGGAGGCCAGTAACAAGTGGTGTCCCTCAGGGATCAGTGCTGGGACCAGCCTTGTTCAACATCTTTGTCGGTGACATGGTCAGAGGGATTGAGTGCACCCTCAGCAGATTTGCCGATGACACCAGGCTGGGTAGTTCGGTCGTTACCCTGGAGGGAAGGAATGCCATCCAGAGTGACCTGGACACGCTTGTGAGGTGGGCTGATGCCAACCTGATGAAGTTTAACCATGCCAAGTGCAAGATCCTACATCTGGGTCAGAGGAATCCTGGGCACAGCTACAGGTTGGGCAGATGTGATAAATGAATTGCTCAAAAATGGATAAAAATGCTAAATCAAATTTACTAAGTGAATAAGTGAATAAAGGTAAGCAAACAGCGCTGGGTGCTTAGCCTTTTTATCCAGTTTTGAGCAATTCATTTATCACAGCAGAGAAGAGATTCAGAGCAGCCCTGTGGAGAAGGATTTGTAGGTGTTTGTCAATGGAAAAATGAACATGAGCCGACAGTGTGCTTTTGCAGCCCAGAAAGCCAACCACGTCCTGGGCTGCATCAAAAGGAGCACGACCAGCAGGTTGAGGGAGGTGATCCTGCCCCTCTACTCTACTCTCCTGAGACCTCACTTGGAGTATTGTGTGCACAGTTCTGGGGTCCTCAATATCAAAAGGACATGGAACTTTTGGAACAAGTTCAGAGGAGGGTCACGAGGATTATCAGGAGACTGGAGCACCTCCCTTATGAAGATAGGCTGAGAAAGTTGGGGCTGCTCATCCTGGAGAAGCGAAGGCTGCATGGAGACCTCATAGCAGCCTTCCAGTATCTGAAGGGGGCCTATAGGGATGCTGGGGAGGGACTCTTC
>JAOEHY010049976.1:0-23587 GCA_025447955.1 Psilopsiagon aurifrons
GTAAGGGTGGTGAGGCACTGGAATGGGTTGCCCAGGGAAGTTGTGAATGCTCCATCCCTGGTGGTGTTCAAGGCCAGACTGGACAGAGCCTTGGGTGGGATGATTTAGTGTGAGGTGTTCCTGCCATGGCAGGGGGCTGGAACTGGATGAGCTTAAGGTCCTTTCCAACCCAAACTATTCTAGGATTCTATGATTCTATGACTACAGTGTACTAAAGCCTCCAGTAAATGTGGAAGCCTCATTGCAGTTCCCATCCCAGCTGGTGCAAGGAGACATTCCTCCAAGCTCCACCAGTGTTACTGAGGTGCCTCTCAGATACCAGAGCCTGGGGGTACAGGGGAGGCTGCAGAGCATTGCTGCTGCTGGAGGCTTCACAATCCTGGAATGGCTGGGGTAAAGGAAGACACTTACCTGTTCAGATCGCGGTGTATGATGGGTTGAGTGAGGTTGTGGAGGTACTCCATGCCTTTGGCAACGTCTACAGCAATGATTAACTTAGACTGCAGATCCAGAGTTCTGTTTGTTGAAAAAAAAACCCAAACCCAAAGAAATTACTTGAAATGAATAAACAGACACAAATTACCTGTAAATTATTCTTATCTGTACATCTTGGAACCTTTACGATTGCTTTAAATACAAAATAATGTCACATAAGCCATGGAATGTAAATGTAGGTAATGTGAAATTATGATAATAATGATTTTGTGATGACTTATTAATTTCCCTCATACATCCAGTAATCTGCATCACAGCTAATATTTTTTCTCATGTCTTCCTTCCTCTGTTGCTTTGTACTGAAACAAACATTTACATGGGCACTGGTTTACCAGCCACCCTGGTCTGTACCCCCAGCCCCAGCAGGGATGGAGCAGATACCTCTTTTGTTCATGGAGCAGGGAGAAGAGTGATCCCCCCGAGATGTACTGAGTGACAATAGCGAACTGGCTGGGGTCGTCCAGGCAGGCTCCCACAAACTGGATGACACACGGGTGGTTCAGGCGGCAGAGGATGGAAACTTCACGGCAGAACATGTCCACGTCCGATTTGGAGCAGTACGTGTTGGCTCGGTAGCTGAGGGTTCACACGAGGGACACAGTAAAGCAGAAACAGCACAAAGCAGGGGGTGTCAGTGCTTCAAGGTGGGTCACTGCCCAACCAGGTGGAGAACTGATGAACTCACCGCTTGATTGCCACAATTTTATTTCTGCATCGGCCCTTGTACACTTTTCCAAAAGAACCTAAAATGGTTTAAAATAAATAAGCACAAAGTTACTGATCGTGAGCACCAGGCATTTTAAACGGGAGCATCAGGCTTTTCAAATGGGTGCATCAGGCATTACAAATGGGTGCATGCTTCCTCCGGTACCTGAGCCGATGATCTCATGGAACTCTAGCTCGGAGAGCTGCAGGTGGAAGTGTGATGGCAAACCAGCACGGAGGAGGAGGACATCTGCCTTCTCTGCAAAGGAAAACACTTTCCTGTTGCTCAGTGCGGGTCACGGGGAAGGGCAGAACATGAAGATCTACCCTCAGTCCCCTCTGTGCTGTGAAAGCTGGTTTTCCTCCTGTAAATCCTATTCCCTTTTCTTTCAGTAAGCACAGCAAAACCAGAGCAGACCAATGCAATGCCTCAGCTGTTCGGGGCTTTCTTGGCTTTCAGTCCTTATCCCTGATGATCACTATCCCAGGGCATATTCTGCCTTCTCTTCTGATGGTTGTCTAAAACTCTTTATACTCTTTTTCCTGTGAAAGCTCATCACTAATGGAGCAGATGCAATTCCAGATCTGAGAGACCCTTTAGTGTCAGGGGGAATCTGAATTTTGCAGCTTCATTTTGTTAGCAAACAGCTGTACCTTGTTGATCTTTTTGGTCTATTATATAAAGTTTATTAGAACATTTCTAAATGGAATATTTCAGCGCTGCTGTGTGAAGGATGTCAGGATTTCATTACACCCGCAGTGCATATTTGAAGTGGAAAATTGAAAACTCCACAAAAAATGAAATATTTTAAAGTAAAAATATTCATCTGAACATTTTATCTATTTGTGATTTAGGTTAACACCAATTATTTTGGGATAGAATTTTTCTTGTAAAGATAATCCAGATAGTTTACAGTGGATTTCGATGTGATATTTCATAGATGTGCGTGCATTGGTTTGGTGCTAAATTACAATCACATCCTTTTCTCTAAAGAAATAAAAATAAATGTATTGTTTAAAGTAAATGAAAATAAGATGAATACAGGAACTACCATGATGTTGAGCAGCAAAGGGGAGTACATCCTTTCCTACAGTTACCCTGGGGAAATACAGCTGCTGTTCATGTCCATCATTACATTTCCGAACAACTAAAATCCCAGGACCAGTGAATCTTGTGCAGTGTGTTTAGGCTGACAAACATCCTGGGTAAAAAGGCCATAAAAGTTCAAGTTTTCCATTGCCATTAAAATACCTTTTGTCATGCTTTTAATCTTCCCTAGAGGGGACGGAACTGACACATAGGAACCATCTGAAATAGAAGAACAGAATGAGTTCTGTGGAGCTCAAAGACAGCAGAAGCATCTGTACTGATGTATTAATGAGGCAGTGATTGCTCAAAGAACAAATAATAAAGGGGTGGACATACACATAAGCACACTGACACCTATGATTGTGTGCTGGCTTGGGCTGGGATGGAGTTAATCTTCACAGTAGCTGCTGTGAGGCTAGTTTGGATTTGTGCTGGGAACAGAACACTGCAGTGGTTTATTTATCTAACTCCTTGCTTTAGCATTCTTCTTAGCACTTGTCACTCAGTTGCCAATACAAATGAGCATTTTTGTAACAAAAAGGGTGGTTAATTCTTCCCAAAGGGGAATTAGATAGCCACAGATACTAAAAAACACAAAGGGGACTGAGCATAGAAATCTACCGAGTGTCAGCAATCAGAAACATCAGAGCTAAGCGCCACAAGGAGAATGGCTAGACAAGGTATTAGGATGGGAAAATGCAGGAGTAATGATTACAAGGGATTGATCTTCATCTCACAGCTTTAGCTTTTCTTTCTAGTGAGTGATAAGAAGTGACAACTCTATTTTGAGATAAAGGAAGACTTTTGACATATATAGAGTATCTGGGAAATGGTGATTCTCATGACACTGATTTTATAGTGAGATAAATTTATATATCTTATAGACAGAGAGCTGGGTCTGGAGAAGAGACGACTGACAGAGATCTCACAAGTGCATGCAAGGGTGAATGTCAAAAGGAGGGGGCCACTCTTTTCAGTGATGCCCAGCAACAGGCACAAACTGAGACACAGGGAGTTCCATTGTAACAGGAGGAAAATCTTCCTTACTTTGGGAGTGGCAAGAGCACTCGGATTCCTGCCCAGAGAGGTTGAGGAGCTCCCTTCTCTGGAGGTAAACCCACTGGATGTGATGCTCTGCAACCTGCTCCAAGTGAGCTTTAGCAGGGGGTTGGACTGGATGATCTCCCGTGGTCCCTCCCAGCCACTCTGTGGTTCTGTGACTTCACTGATCATTGGATCAGACCCTTCAGTTAGAGAATAAAGTGATTTCTCAGACCATACCTCCTCCAGGTTGTGAGTATTCATTGCAAGGGGATTCATCTTGAGGTCTCTTGTAATGCTTCAGAAGGGTCACAATGGCATCGTGACCTAAGGAAGGAAGAGGAAGTCTAAAGATGTGCAGGTAAACTCAATAGTCTTCTTTTTTTAGTTGAAAAATACAAAATCAGGGGAATTATAAAATATTGCACAATGTGTTCATAAAACACATGGACACAGATACAGCTGCACTCATTGGAGCTGTCCTGTGATCCTTAACTACAGAAATGCAGGGAAATACCTGCCAAGAAAAACAAGCGTGTCATTGCCGCTAGTCCACCTAATCCTAGAATGTGAAGTACGGCAAAAGAACAAAGCCTGCACTGGAAGTTGACAATGCTCTTCAGTAGGCCTTACAAGGAAAACAGTGCCTGAAAGTATTTCAGTTTTGGTGTCCTAAACTGGACTAAATATTTTGCCAGTATCAGCTTTTTGAAAGGCTTTTGAAACCCACAGTTCTCTATGAGCCATTCTCAGAAGAAACCGCGCTGCTTTTGGAGGGGGGGGGAGCATCCTGAAGTCATGGAGTCAAAAACAGGGCAGAAAACTGGCCCCCGCAGGACAGTACAACAGGAGCCATGGAAACTGCCTTGCTGTGAGCCGTACCTGCAAGAATTTTAGGTAACTGGCTCTGTTTGCCAGCCCTTGCAATGCCTCCTTCAGGAACAAAACTAGAACTTGTGCGCAGACTGAGGGAGAAAGAGCCTCTCCTGGCCAGGCTGCCTGTTCTCTCTTTTAGCAGCTCAGACCCACTCCTGGCCTTGAGGTTGTGCTGAATCAGACTAATGCTTAACAAGATGGTCTGCGAAGGTGAATAAAAGGGCTGGGTTTTATAGCCCTTCATGCCAGGCACCAGAAAGATGGTGAGAGCTCTTACTCTACAGAGACTGAGGGGTTATTCTGTAGTGGTCCTTCCTCTGCAGTTCCCTCTTCCTTGCGCTCTTCCTATGGATTTTGTAGCAGAAACAAGAAAGCCAAAATACCTTTCTCATAGGCCCACATTAAACAGGTCTGCTCATCCTTTTCTCCACTGGACCTGCTGGGATCACAAGCTACCAGGTTCATATCAGCTCCATTATCCAGTAGAAACTGTACCAGTCGAATGTGGCCATGGTAGCAAGCACAATGGAGTCCTAGAATATCAGAGAAGTGTGGCAAGCACAGCTGCCAGAACATCCAAACAGGACTTGCAGCAACAAGTATAAAGCACAAATTGATTTCCTACATAAAGGAATATATTATCAGAAAAGTATCCGGGGCTCTAGGTGAAAATGGAACAGGAACATTGCAGGAACCCCTCTACTCCCTGCACACAAGATGTCAGCATTTACTCTTCCACCTACAAGTCAGGCCATGGAGATGTGAAGCCCTTCAGACACCAGATTCTTCATGCCTGGTCCCTAGCAGAATTATGCTTGGGCCCAATTCTTGAACCTACTTAGAAGCCCAGCTATGGGAGAATCAGTTTACATCAGGGTTGTTACTCATATACAAGCTAATGAGCCTGGCACATCCTCACTGAAGTTTTATCACTGCTTTGCACATCTGCAAAATGCATTCCAAAAGAGCTGGGATCTGTCTGAAGGGTAACTGGGTGCTGATGCTCGAATTGCTGTGGGGGTTACCCTGGAAACCCTCGCTTTGTATGGCTTCCTGATTGTTTGGCGCTGGAACATACCCTCCTACCCATAACGATGATGATGTTACCTGTGTGCCCATCTCTTCCCTGGTGGTTGATGCTTACAACGTTCTGGTCCAGAAGAAATTTTACAAGTTCTATGTTTTTCCCGTAGGTGCAAGCGCTGTAAAATAAAGGGAAATGTGAATGCTGTAGTCCATAAAAGGAGAAATACCTTGGCTAGCCCAAAATTCGAAAATCAGTACACAGAGATAAAACTGTAGAAATAGAACCAAGGACCTTTAGTACTTCATGGTTCACCCACCAAAGCATGGACATTCCATTGTTTCAGGGACATTCTAGTTATTGTATAAATCCATTTCGCGCAGTTATGCAAAGTCTGTTTTACAATGTGCCTCTTAAATGACACTTTAGAAACTTAGAGCGTCAGAATAAAACTGTTCAATCACTTCATTTCTCATTCAGGGCACATGGACTACCTGGTTCTACCTTCATGTTCTCTCCTGTATCTCCAGGTGTAATCTCATCATCCACGTAGAGCTCACTGCTAGCTTTGTTCCTCACCCAGCTGCTGGTGAGACAGTTGTAATCCTGGGTGCTGTACCACATGCCCATGTAGGTGGAATGCTGCTGATAATGGCATTTAAACACTCACCTGTGGAAAGCCGTTTCACTGAATATGTTTTCTTTAGTGAGACTTTCTGTTCCCGAGAGCTGAATCATTTCCTTCACAACCTCGAACTTCCCATTGTAGCATGCACTGGAGGTGAAGTAAAGAGCAGGTAACACTCCCAGCTTTCCCATGGGTCTAACTCCCCAGTGGTAAACCAGGTAACCCAGAGCTCACAGGTGTAAAGGGGTGTCTCCATAGATATTCACCACATGGGGCTGAACTTCAAAGCTGCTCTGCAGTAAGAACTTCACGATTTCATGGTGTCCAAATCGACAACAGAAGTGCAGAGGGACATGGTCTTCGTTGTCCTGAGCATTCACTGCCATTGGACCCAGAAAGAGAACAAAGGAAGTATTTTACACTTTACAAGCATAGCTTGTTTGGAGCATTTAGTAATGCTTTAGTTGTTTTGCCTATATGTACCTATATGTTTTGAAGTCTCCTTCTAAAATAATTACGGTCCTATTTCTTTAAAATGGATATTTCTATGAGCTTTCATATATCAAACCCACATTACTCAATGCCATCTGTACTAGTCTGTCAGGATGGTTTTTTGGACTTGGGCTGTAATTACTTTCTTCCAGTAGCAGATGGAGTGAATGTTTTGATGTAGCTTTCCATGAATGATTCACAAGTTATAAGTAGCCCTTAGAAAGAGCAGTTGTGAAGCAAAAGTAAGATACATAACTACTACGTATAAGAAAGCAATTAACTGGGTTACTCCAAATGCATGGAGTAATAGTTATTGATTGATAATACCATTAAGAAACATACTTCGTTGTTGCCCATAAGAAAGGAGAATCCAATTTGGTTTTAGACTCATGTTAGCTTCCTTGAGAAGCAGGATGAAAGCTCCTCAACGTAGTTATACAGTGACAAAACAGAAACAAAACTGAAAGAAATACAGCAAGGATGTGTTTTTCATAGTCACAGTTAAAATACAAATACATAAAAGGCAAGAAAAGAAGAGGAGAATTCATTCGAATGTCTAGATTTCCAGTGTTCACTGGTGTCCGGTGACAGATGACTCCAAAGGGGAATTCTGTTTCAGGCCAAAGAGGAAAAGAAAAGGAATTCCTTTAACTTATATTAAGCTCATGGCCTCATATTTCATTAACTGCTTCCACCACCCTTCCTTGCAGCTGTATTTTAAAGGGAGTAAAAAGGAAAGTAAATGGTTTTATTTCTGTATTGAAAAATAATTCTTCACTTTGTAGATTCACGTGACATGTTAGCCTTTGAGTTTGACTACGCTGCAGAACCAGACCCAGATTCATTCTGAGGTGCAATAAATAAGAGAGGAATAAACATCAGAGTTTTATTGTAATAAATGTCAGTGTGTTGGAATATGTACCCATGGGATGGCCTGAAGGACATCAGGGGTCTCAGGGCCATGAGCTTCTTCAACACAGTGAGGTGTGAGGTGTAGCAGTGAAGGGAACATGAATCTTCTCTGTTCATGAAGTTGGAAAGGATGTCAGATACTTGCAGCCATTTCCTCTTCCTCTGGAAGGACATGCAGCTCAGCGTGGGCTGATGTGTCTGTTTGATTGAGAGCTTTTTGATTTCTAAATGAACCACAGCACAGAGAGTGGAATGTTTCCAAGGGTTGAAAACAGTCACTGCAGGTCTGGCTTAAACAACCAAGGGAAACTTGCCATTACCCAGCAAGTGGGAACTGGTTAAGACTGGGAGACAGACTGGACTTGATAGGTTCTCAACACCAGGCTCTGGCTTTAGATTTAAAACTGACTGTATCTGCCAGAGGTAACAGATGTCTTCAAAGACACTGGAGAGAAGAGGAAGAGCAAGCCCAAGCAGCTCAGTGGTCCGGCGAGCAGCAGGTTTCATTAATAGGCTATAGGAATTACACAGACAAAGAATGTATTTTATATCACGTGGTCCCTGGAAGAAACCTCCAGGACCAGCAGTTTGAAGAATAAGAGCAAGTAGCAGCTGGCTCATGTGAAGCAAAGGAAGTGTTTGTTTCCTGCCACCAGCTGGCTCTCTGAGTTTATGGAGAGTCTGTTTCTTCGCTACCCCATCAGCCTGTAAACCAGCCCATGAAGCTTGATAAAGCATGTGCAGAGAAGATTCCATTTTCAGTGGAATTGTCTGTGAACCATTGCAGTTTCTCATCTGAACTATTTTGAATCACTTGCTCTACAATTCTGACTTGAAATTCTCCATCTGTACCTCACCATTGGGATTTCACCACTTGTTTGTGTCATTCTGATCGCAAGCGCACGCCATACAGCTGCGGGTCCTCTGCCTGGATGAGGGTCTCAGGAGTAAGCTACCTCTGCATATTAATCTTTACTTTGTTTTCTGCTGCTGTTTTTCACCTCAGAGTTACTCATGGAAAGAGAATGCATGTGAGGTGACAAACCAACAAGTGAAGAGAACTCTCCAACCCCTATCTGTAGGTTTCAGTTGCCTGAAGGCAACACACAAACACGCACAGAGTATATGTCAGGAAGGTAAATTCAAGCTTTGAGGCCTGACTCTGGCTATAAAATACACTGTTCAAGTTGGCTTTTCAAGACTCCTTTCTTACCATCAGCTTTGCTCCCCTCTTCCACCAAGAGTTTCGTAATGTTGAGAAAGCCTTTGGCAGAAGCCAGATGGAGAGGTCTGTCTCCAACTTCACCACTCGCGTTCACATCAGCTCCGAACTTCAGCAAGAGGTGCGTAACCTGAATAGTTCATTAAATTAGCACATGAAAATAAAGCTTTTTACAAAATCAGACAGAATATCGCACTGGGTGGTACTTTACGTGGGCATCTCTTTAAAGTTATATCAGGTGAGATTCAGTAGAGAACTTATTTTTGAGTTATATACCTGTATAAATATTTAAATTCTCAATAGCAGGTACTTATTCACTCTCTAAAAGGTTATGTATGGCAAAAGGCTCAACACAAGACACATGTATTTGTTTAACTGACCAGTCAGCAAAATAGAGCAAATGCCCTCAAAGCCCTCAAATGCCAGAGCCTTTGCTTCCTTCCTGATCTGATCCTCTCCTCACAGGAGCACCGTAGGAGCTTTTAGCACAATTTCACAAGGCCATGACTATTTGTTCAGAAGTGTCTCATGGCAAATAAACTCAATCCTCCCTCAAACCATCATTCCAGGAGTCCTTAATGTGACTGGATGATGAGGTGCATGTATAGGGAACGCAGCACCTTGGGAAGACATTTCTGGTTCACCCCCTTGCTTCCCCCAGCCACAGATAGGGAATATCTTCACTCATTTCTGCATCTGAGTTCTGTGCCTTCAAAAGCTTTTCCTGCAGCACCTCCTCGGTACACTCACAGTAACATGTCCTGGAATGAAGAATGCACTCTGCCTCGAGGTCATCCTTTGAAAATTGAACATACCCCAGAATCCATGCTTTTAGCCAAAAAAGGGTGTGGGGAATGACGTGTGGAACCCAAAATAGATCCATTGTCACATTTCACATAACAGGACTATTGAGGCTAAAGGGCTGGACTGCTACATTACCTGCATGTCAACTCTACGCTATTGAAAGAGAATTAGGAGGGTCAGTGCCAGCTTTGGTCAAAACTTCAGCTTACGTTTCAGTAAGTCCATGATCTGTGTGAAGGAAATAAGCACAGTTGGACTTGTCACATGCGTGGGCCCCATGCAAGCCCTGCTCTCTAAATCCTCTTTTCTGTTAACAAAAAGTGGCCACAAGCTGGTTTGTGCATTCCAGGGAAAACCAATGCAATTGCCATGTAATTATTATTCCCTGGAGAGATTTAGGAATATTAAATCACATTTCTTACACAAGCTCTGAAATGTGGGATGAATAAGCATCAAATGGATCATGCTTCTGGGTCCGAGCTTGTTCATAGGTTGCCAAACCTATTTTTGCTGGGCTGTAGCACTGAGTGTAGAAATTTCCTGCTGATATTCAGACTGTTGGAACAGCTAGAGATTGACTTCAGAAGTGTAACTTCTGTATATGAAGCCTTTTTGTGGTAGGACCCTCTGGAATGTAAAGGAAAATGAACACCAAACCTGTAGCTTTAGTTACCTGTTCATGGCCATAATATGCAGCAATATGCAGAGGGGTGAAAAAAACTGCATCCTGGACATTGACATAAGCTCCATGCTGCAAAAGAATATCAACAGCCTGGAAAGAAACAAGCAGAAAATTAAAGCTGGGAACACTGTAGACACGTGGGCAGCTCCTAAAACAAGAGTTCTAAACCTCATGCCACCAGCTCAACAAGAAGCCCCAAACCAGCAAGCCATGAAGGTGAAGAACTGCATCCAACATGCAGAAGTGATTGACTTACAATACTTACACTGAACACTGAATGTCACTGATGCTTTATAAATAAGCCTGAAAATCTCTGCCAGTAAAAAGCCTGAGTTATGAAGTAAGAGGCACAGAAACGAACGTCTGGATTTTCTGAGAATAACCTTTAATTTTCTTTTAGCCATTATGAACAGAGAGCAGTAAACAAATCAGGTTTTAGAAGTAGAAAAAAGAACCAAAATGAAAGATCCTTTGGAATGTAAATGTGTGAAGGTAAAACCTCACACACAATTCCCTCAGTGGGTAATGGTTTCTTTGTATTTTAGATGATAACAGCCCTTTGGCTTCAATAAATAACCTGAAGTATTTGCTTTCCAATTTTCACTTTCTGGGTCTTTCAGGAGGCTGCTGCTTACCCAGGCAGTGCTGGGTTATCAGAACTGGCTTCTTGAGTAACTGCCAGGATAGAAGCCAAAGTGGAACCACTTTGAATTTTGCACTGGAGCAGAAGGGCTGCTGAGCTTTGTGAAGCACTAGGGACTCTTTAGGCACACTCAGAGGCTTGTACCACAAACTGCCCGAGTACTTCTACATGTGATGAGTGTTATTTTTGAGTCTAATGATGGTGAGCAATGCTGGCCCATGAATCAAATTGCAAATGGCCAGCTTCAAAGCTGCATTACTGATACCTGCCCTCCCTGCAGACACCGCCTCTGAGGATGCTCATGGTTAATATTCATGGTAATGATGTCCATTTCTGACAACTGCTGCCTAAGCTGAAGCCACCAAATCATTTCAACATGCAAGAGCAGGGCCAGCCATTCCCATCCATGCCCTTCTCCAGTGCTCAGAGAAGGAAAACCTGTTACCAAGCAACATCAGTGCACAGGGATTAGTTCTTTACACAATTTAAATTGAAATAATTCCTTTCCAGGTGACTGCCTGAATACACTTTCTGCTTAATGTCCCTTCTCTGGCATATTTCAGACCTGGCCGTTTCTCATCAGTTTAGCCATTCCCCACGGTCCCAGCCATAAGCCTCCCTGGGAGCAGCACTGCAGGGCCTGTTCTGTCTCTTCAGAGCCCAGGGGCTTCAATAGGTACTGCGCATTGCTGGAGGTACATGGGTGTTGCAAGGACTAGACCATCAATTTGCCACAGGCTGGAGGATGTGAGGATTGCTGTGGTACTATGGAGTTGTTCTTCAGCACCTCTCTGAATACAAATAATGGGCAATGCTGGCATTCTACATCCAATATTATTTTCCCAAAGCTAGAAGTATCCTGGGAGCACACTGGGCACTCTCCATCATATGCACATATTCCTGATTAAAGCAAGGGCCAATTTCAAAGATCAGGTTGCTCAGAGCCTTGTCCAGTTGAAATCTGATGATTTCCAAGGATGGAGGTTGTGCATCCTCTTGGGAAAGCTTTCAGTGCTGCACCACCCTCATTCTGATCTTTCCAACCCCTTTCTGTAGAGTCAGAATTTCCCTTCCTATGGAGCTAGGAAAAGAGTTTGGCTCCATTATTAAAATCTTGTAACAAATCCATGGAGATCCTTAGAGAAGCAGCCTACCCTTCTACCAGCTGAGGGGCAGCTCAGCAGCAGCCTCTGTACATGCACTCACTGGAAAAGTGTTAAGATGCTCAGAGAGTAAATAAAGACCATGCTCGGTCACTAGTTAATGCACCAGACTCCATCCGTGCATCTCATGTCCGGACAACTTTCAGCACACAAGTAGCCTGGTGGACCAGAGGTGGGGAACACAGAGCCAATTCCTCTGTGATTTAATGGCTCGGTGGCTTTCAAGTGGTTCATCTAAGTCATTTTTCAGCAAACTCCCATCCTAAAACTGAAGCTGTAGCTGTTGGCTCTGAACTTAGCTGTGTGGACCTGTAGCTTTTACAAGAATATGATTGAGAGTTCTTTGGATCAGTTTGGTTTTAATTTAGGCATGGAAGGCTGGAACACGCTCAGCGCTGTGACCAGTCAAAGATGGAATTCAGAATTTAGATTAATCTACAAGCTCCAAGATGGATCTTCAAGCTGCAAAACCCGTGCTGAGAGATGTGGATCCACCTCTGATAATGAACATCAAAGTAGATGAATTTTGACAGTTTCCAGGCTGCAGAAATGACAACCACAGAAGTGATTTTGTGATCTCCAGATAAAAAGGATTTTGTGAGTCACATTAAGCAAACTCCACTCAGCTGTGAATGATGAGAGGGGTACAAAGACAATCACCACAGTTTCACAGACAAGCTTTCTTTCTAAGAGAGGCTAAAGGAACCTTAGAAAACATTGCAAATTGGCATAGCCAGTACAAGTGTGGGGGTATGGATAAAATGGTGGCCTGAAGTAAGGGGGAAATTTCTGATGTGAAAAGAGCTTTGAGCTGTTATTGAAAGACCAAAAAAAGATGTTTTTCATCCTCAGGATGCAGTTGGTGACTCACGGTGCTGCTCAGAGCCTGAGGGATGTTCTCAATCTGCAGAGACAGCAACTCTCAGTGCCTCGATGTGGTGGGGTGTGGCTGTTTCTAACTCAAACAGATGCTTTGAGCACTCTGAACAGCACTCACTTTGTGAGTTTTTTCAAAACTCTCTTAGGAAAAGCTTATTCAGAAGCTCTTTGAACATTCAAGTCCATTATGTTCACTTCAAAGATAATTACATTGATCTGAAGGTTAGGAGTCAAGAAAATAAAACCTAAGACAGACGACGTAAGGACTCTGCCTCTTGGACAAGGGCAAGGGGTAAGAAATCCTCTAAAACACAAGATCAGAGATTATTGACTCTTTAGCAGGTAAAATTTAAATGAGAAGATAACTTCAACAGTTAAGGCCTTTGCTCCAGCAGTAGTCTCTGCACAGCCTTAAACTAACTGGACAGCTAAAGCATCTGTCATGAGCTTCAATCTTTATTAATAAAGCTGTTATAACAAAACATGATTAGTGGCAAGCATTTGCCTAATTCCCTCCAAGTGAGGAATGTAGCTGTGATCAGTCATGTCTTGCAAAGGGGCTTTACATTAAATAATGACAACTCCTAATGCTCCGTGTATCATAAGCATGTTAGAGCAAACTCTAACAGACTGAATGAGGAAACTGCTGAAGGGGGTTCTGAATGCTTTAAATAGAACTTGCTGATGAATGCACAATTAATTGCCTGTCTTAGGACAAGAAAGATTTAATACTTAATGCACGCTCTTCTGTCAGACACAGGCTCAGACATCAGCCCAGTGACGAGCCTGTGTGCGTCCTTTTATCTTGGCTGTTCCCATCAGATGAAACACAGGTCACAGAGGTTGCTAATGCAAGATGCAGGTACTGGTACCTGGAAATAGGAAGCTCTCCCCAGGACTGCTTTTGCTACAGGATAGGCAAAGAATGGGATTTTGAAAGTGTTTTGCTGATAGAGGTATTTGCTAGACACAGAATCTCTTACATGGCTTTGGGCACTATTATTGGATCTTTGAGTCCCCATTACCTTGCAGCTTGTGCAGTCACATACAGTGGCGCTGGTAGAATGCCATTTCTGTATTCCTGGGTCTAGAATGGTTCTGAAAAGGTCTGAAAAATCGGTGTCAGATGAAAGAGCAGGCTGGGAAGATGCAGCATGGGCATAAAATGCAAGGAATGAAGGCAGGAAATGGGTTCTTCGTGAACCATTCAAACAGCTCACATGAATTCTAGTTTTCAAGGCTTTTAAAATCATTTGAACATGATCCTTGTTCAGCCTGGAGAAGGCTCCTTAATGGCAGACCTTATTGCAGCTCCAGTGCCTAAAGGGACTACAAGAAATCTGGAGAGGGCCTTTGGACAAGGGCCTGTAGGGACAGGACAAGGGGAATGGCTTTAACCTGACAGAGGGGAAACTGAGACATCGATAAGAGACATGAGACAAAGAGCAGGGCCTGCCTTGGCATTTGCAGGACGAGGCCCAGGGATTTTAAAAAGCCCCAGTGCAGAGAAAAGTACTTTGTACTTCCCACAGAGGAAACATTAAATGCACACCCCATAAAAGCGATAAGGATCATTAACGTGCTACGACTCTGATTAACATCTCCATTGTAATTGAGCAGAACAATTAGAAGAGGTGGCTCCTGAGCTGGTTTTTGGGAACAGGGTACTCAAGGAAAGATTTCCAACACTAGTAAGAAGAGCTGCATGTGTGCTTGCAGGGGATGACATGATGCTCTGCCAGCTCAGGGAGGTAATGCTGCAACACCAAAGCCCCCACCCCTGCTCCCACCTCGTGCTTCCACCCGGAGATTTGACCTTCTCAATTAAAGGCTTTGGCTTGTGCTGCTGACGCTTCAAGTCACTCACCACTGCAGCAGATGCACCAGACTGATTTGTCCCCTGGCCACTGATGGAGCTGCTGACTGAAACACTGAAGGTTAACACCTTTTTAATTGAGTTCCTTGGTGTGACCACCTGAAAATTGTTTTAACCTTCCTCCAGCTTAACCTTCTGCACACACACAGCCTCTCAGGGTAACATGAGGTTGTCTTCAACAGTGTCTTGATGCACCCTGTCTTTAGCAAAAAGAGCAAACATTTCTATTGGAGTTAAATTACTTTGAAACCATTCTGGAGGCTGCAATGTAAAGCTAAATTGACTGGTAGCCTTTCTGGTGGCCACAAGCCTGGGAAGGTCCTAAGTAAAGTGTACATACACACACACATATATACATATTCACAATCATATACATATAGACAACATATACAGTCCTTAGGAAGAGTGAAAACCTGAAGAGGGTGGAACAGCACCATCTGTATTTCCATGGGAAATGGGGGAACTCTTCACTGACGAAACATTTACTAAGGGCAAGCAGCTCCTACTGGTGCCTGCAGAAGTGCTGGGATGGGGCTGTTCCGAGCTGTGTTTTCAGATCACAGCTTGTGTCTCACAGTGGCCACTCTGCTGTTTGCTGGCATTGTTTCATCAGTGTCCACAGACTCCAGAGCGTTCTGAGCCCTGCAGTGACTCGAAGTACTGTCTCTATGCACATACTTACGTCCCTATGCACATACACATGCAGTTAGTGCACAGGGTGCACTACTCAGAGGTATTCAGTGCAAAAAGTTGCAACAGGTGCCTGGTGCCATTCCAAAGTCTTCAGAGTAAATCAGCTATAGGTTTATCTCCACTGGAAACAAAAACCTGTCTACAAATTCCAGCAGAGATCTATCGGCCACTTTGAAAGCCTAAATAAAATAGGAAATGTATCATATTGCTGCTTTTGCAGACCTGACAGATCCTCAGACTAATCAGAAGCAGGGAGTTAAAGCCAATCTGAACAGCAACAATGAGGAGCTGTCACCTTGCCTCAGCTGAACCTCTGTGTCCGGCCTCATCAGAGCACGTATGTGGCTGGTAGCAGATTAGTGAGATAGCACAGGAATTGCTAGAGCTCACCAATTCCCCAACAAAAGTGCCTCTTTGAAGAGAAATACCTTTTCTCTCTTTCCACATATACTGTGGATCTATTTCTGTATGTATATATACGTAGTAAACAGCATGGGTGATCAAGAGCACAGCAGCAGCAGAGCTGGCTTTCTTTATATCAGTGAGCTCAGTGACTGCTGTAACTTGGGAGCTCCTAAGACACATCTTCTTTCTTGCCATGCACATAGACTGAGGTGGTTCTTTGCTGCAAATGCACACACATTTTGTTCTAGCCCAAACAAACAATTGTACTTGAAGGGAATGTCTAAGTCTAAAACTCACACCCAAATTCGCAGCATGAAGGCAGGTTTTGGGGTCGCCTGCATTTCCTTTCTTGCCCTTAGTTATTCTTCTCTTGCTGCTTCTCTCTCTTTAAAGAACCTGGTGTCTCTGTCTCCAAGCATTAGCCCAGCCCCTGTGTAAGTTTAAACTTTTACTCAAGCAGAAGACAAAATCTTTGCTTGCTTAATGGACCCAAAGGAGATAAAAAGTGAAGTACCTGAACTGGCCTGCCCATTTACAACACCAAGGTAACTGTGTACACCCAGTACTTGAGGAGATTAAAGTAATAAATAAGTTACACCAAGTGAGCTGTTGCCAGGGTGACAGAAATGAGATGAAGTGTGAAATGACTGAGCTGGGGTGGTGAGTGATAAGGAAACAGATTCATGACCGACAGCAGGTCTAGAAAGGGAAGGGCCTGATTATAAGTATCTAGGGAATCTCATCCCTTTTCCTCCCTCTGCTTCCCATAGTGATAAGCCTCCTCTGGAGACTTATCAGTATGGATGTTTGAGATTCACACTAGACCTGCCCTGACAACAGCTTTCTCTGCACTAATCCGAAGTATAAAATAGCTCTGCACAGAGAGCCTCTGTCCCCTTCTGAAGTGAAAATCACAGAGCTCTGTGTAACAGAGCCCATGACTCCCAGGAGAGGAAATGAGATGCTTTTTTACAGTGCTTCCTTCACACTCAGAGGCGGCATTAGGAAGCCTCGCTCCATATCCAGGTTCAGAAATCCTGATGTATGAGTGAGTGCGTTTCATCATCTGTCTGTTGGTTAACACTTCTGATATTTAGAAAGCAGTGCCATTTATTGCCAAGACTTAAAGCACTTATATAAAGGTAAGAGGTGTACAAACAGACCTGAGCCCTCTGTGCATGTTTGTTCAATGTAAAAGCACACGCATGGTGGTGGTGGGGGGGTTCCCCAGAGGTACAGAACATTCAGTGCAACTCAGCTGTACTCAACCAGATTGAGTTTTGTCTGGAACAGCATCAACCTGAAGCACAGCGACCTGCTGCTATCTGCACTCACAGAGGTGGTGCTACTTCCAGTAGCAGAGGAGCAGCATACCTTGTGGTGGCCGGCGATGGTGGCGATGTGCAGGGCTGTCAGTGCTCCGTACCCGACCTGCTGAATGTCAGCTCCACCATGCAGCAGTGCTGTCAGCAGCTCCGTGTTGTCCTGAAAGGCAAAAAGTCCAACATGTTCGTGCTGGGCACAGCTCTCACAGGGAGCCCCAGGGGCTGCAGGTCTGTGCCGAGACCTCCAAGACCCCTGGAGACCTTACCGTGGTCTTTCAGTACTTAAAAGGGGTCTATAAGAATGATAGAGAGAGACTTTTTAGCCTGTTGTGACAGGACAAGGAGTGATGGGTTTAAACTAAAAGAGAGAGATTCAGGCTGGACACAAGGAAAGAATTCTTTACAATGAAGGTGGTAAAACAGTGGCACAGGTTACCCAGAGAGGTGGTGGATGAAACTCAAGGCCAGGCTGGATGTGGTTCTGGGCAACCTGGTCTGATTGAAGATATTCCTGCTCAGTGCAGGGGGTTGGAACTAGATGAGCTTTAAGGTTCCTTCCAACCCAAACCAGGCTGTGATTCTGCTTCAAGCAAAGGGACTGACTGTGATGCCAGGAGCATGGGGTGCATGGTAAGGGTAGAGGGAGGATTTGTGCTGGGCACAAAAAGCCTCTCCTTTGCTAAAGTAAAGCCTGCATCTAAAGTCTAAATTCTGATTACATGATGTCATTAAAGATCTCTGTCTCCAAGCCATTATTAGGTGCTGACACAAACTGTTCTCCATGTTTGTCCTGGGTTTGGGACATTACAGCAGTTAACATGGCAGAAGAGCACCTGAGGAGCTCCCAGGATAGCATGGGTGCCACATTCTCAACTGCAAGCTTGTTTTTCATACTATTGCACTCCTCTCCTGTCATGCACAGTTTTAGCCAGGACTTCTTGAAGGTATAACAGCAGCAATGGGAGCTACCAAATGGTAGTAATAAAAATCAACCTGAGAAACACATGGAGAGTCACAATGCACAGGCAACGTGACCAATAATAAATTCTGTCACAATAAATAGTGACACTAAACACAGAGAAGTGAAATGATGGGGGGCAGTGACAGAACCAGACCATCTTGCTCACCATCACTTGTTCTAACTGCACTAACTACAGCTACAATAATTCCACCTTTTTGGAAATCTGCCCAGGGATGAGCCTTTTCCAATCCGTTTTCATTGTCTCATGAGAGGAAACACACACATCTCAAGAGTGAAAGAGATGCTAAAGGCTCCAAACTTCCTCATTGTTCTCTGCCTCTTCGAAGTAGTCACTGGAAGAAGGGCACGAAGGAACCAATGCCAGACAAGCAGCAGCTGAAATATGTCTGTGAAAGTGTTTGTTCATAGTGAAATGGTTTTCCATTTGGCTTTCAGGAAATGTCTGCAATTTCTCTTTGATAAAAATGGACAGTTAAAGTTTACCTCATTTTCCCTATCAAATAGTTTTAGACCTCAAAACATGGTGCTTGGGTGGCTAATGGGTGGGATGTTGTGCAGCCTGGGCAGACAGGCTGAGTCTGAATTTCCTTGGAATGTTCTGTTCTGGTTAGTGACCCATCCAGTTGCCCCAATTCTGTTTTACCCAGAGGAAATGACACAAAACCACCCAGAATGCAGGTAAGCAGCAGGCAAGGAGTTTCACAACAGGTTGCCCTGCCTCAGTGCACATCACTGCAACTATGAGGTATCCGTCGGCTCCTTTATATTTTACTTAGGAAAGAACTACAATACAATGAAATCTGTCATCTAAAGTCTCAAAATGTCACTTTTGGGAGGAATATTATATTGCATTCTACTTTACATCCTCAAATTCACACTAGTTTGCTTAGCTTCATGGTACCTGCAAAAGATATTGGATATTACATTACACCAAATGACTTTCTGATACAGTTTTGTGCCTAAGTGGATTGAAGAGATTTATCAACTTTACAGTGCAGGGCAACCAGACAAAACAAGATTTGAGAGCAAAATCAAAACTATTCCCAAGTAATGAAAACACCTGGGAAATCTGATATGAAATTCCTTTTAAACAAAGGAATGGTTTTTCAGCTAAATTATTGATTGGAAACCATTCATTGAGACTGACATTTAAGAAAACAGAGAAATTCTTCCAGGCAGTTGCCTAATCATGCAACACTGAGCACTGGGGAAGTTTCTTTTATGACTGCTATAAAACACCTCATCCCATGATGTATAAGACTGGATGATTGTCATTGGTGTATAGCTTGCATTGCTAATGGGTACCAGTGGCTGTAAAATTAACATAGGAATTCCAAGACACAATGCAAGATACAGGAAGTGCTCATAGGACAGCAACATGGACAAATATACAAAGTTAAATATGGACCTGCAGAGCATCCACAGCATCCTCAGCATCCACAGCACATTGTGAGTTTCAGGTGTCCGGCTCCATGATGGAGTCTTCAGCCTATTTAATGACCACCTCTCTGAACACACATGGGACAAGGTTATTGTTCCTGGATGAGATTCGTGAAACCCAGCAACTGGAACAGGACATGGGCTCAGCTGGTCCACAACAAACACTGGAGATGATAGTGCAGTGCCTTTCGTCCCACCTTAGGACACAAATGCTGCTGCTTGCATCCCCCCTTCCCTTCCTACTGCCCTCTAAACAGCAAAAGCATTGCTGCATTGCGGGTCCAGTGTCTGCCTTGCACAGATAATACTGAAAACTGTGTGCCATGTGCCATGTAGGCAACACTGTCCCTACACAGCCTGTGTCAGGCTTTCCCTTCGCTCTCCCCATGGGGAAGCCGACTGCATGCTCACGCTGGGACAGCCATAGGTGCTGACTGGCAATATGAGCTGAATTCTCTCCAGGAGAGACTTTGCTTGTCTTCTTTCTGGACAAATGTTCTATCACCAGATTATCTCCCAGTAGAAGGCAAAACGTCTCCTCCACAGATGAACATTTGGAGAGGAATGATAGAGACTGCGATGATTCCTGCTGCCCCTGGAATTGGGTGTTTGGATTAAAGACCGTCTATCATTTCCATGTCCTCTGGCAACACCACTTATGGATTGGGAGTGGCACATAGGTGCCATCCTGCTTAACCAGCTTTGAACACATAGCAAATGGGACCTGCATCTGCCTTGAGAGCTGCAGAGGAGAGACTGTATGAGCTTGTGGCACCTATGGGACATCTAAGTGTGGCCATTACAGTTTAGAAAAGCTCCTAAATTTGATCAGAGTTCCCCTTCAAAAGCCAGGTGCTTTTGGGGCTGGTCCATACATGGATTCAGTTTCTGAGATGCTCCATCTCAAAATAAGGATCATAACAATTCTTTCAGAAAATGCTCTCTTTGTCCACTCTATTCCTCGCTGCTGTTATTGCTGAGTCTCAAAAGATAAATGCAATAGTGAAGAAAATTAATACCGAAGCTGAATGAGGAATCTGAGGGGGAACAACAAAGAAGCAGCAAACAAGAAAAATTGCAAAATGAATTCTTTTGAGACTGCTTCTATTACCAGCTATGATAATAAAAGAACAGCGCTCTATCTTGAGTTGCATTGCATGATTTAATCCATATTTCCAAAGCAGGATCATACCCTCATGGATGACACTGCAAAACCACCCGCTGATTCCCTGTGCTGGGCTCTTTACGGGGCATTTTCTCATGCACTGTAAATGTGAAATCTGTATTTTCACCAGAAATAGCAACTAGAGGCTCCAACCGAGTGGTTCACACAAACGAGCTGCTCGGTTCTGAGTTCTTTTCACCAGTTCAGTTTACCTTATAAGCTGCCAAGTGCAGAGCTGTAAACCCATTTCTGGTTAATCTGGACGGGCGCAGTCCTTTCAGCATGAGAGTTCTAATGTGGGACTTGTTACCTTCGGAAAGAAAAAGGGAAACAAAGTCATGTACAGGGAAGAATGTGCAGATAAAACAAGAAACTTCCGTGTGAGCCTGAAGCAGAGAGCAGGAGGGGCTCAGCTGCTGCCCTGAGACAAGTCATGAGTACATCTCCCGATACTTCCCGATGGCATTGGGCACAACGTCGTGGCCCACAGAGGCAGCTCCAGACCTGGCCATGGCCTGGCCATTTGCTCACACTTCAATGGGGATTTGTCAAGGGCAGCTGAATCTCTGCAGGAGCAAAGCCCTGTGTCACATCCTGACCACGCTGCACTGCACAGAGCAGCAGACGCTGCAGGACTCTGGCCTCTCAGCCACTGCCCTCCTTTGTCCCCTCAGAACTGAAGCATCACTCTCCCCCTCCACATGACATTGCTACAGGGACAGTCGGTGTGGGGACCGTGCTGAATGTCGTTTGTGCATTGGCCTTCCTCTGACCTTCCTGATGCACAGTGGTGACCTCAAAACACATACCTGCCTTCTATTGACAGTAATCAAGGACAAGGTCAGTCCTGTTGTCTTCTCTCCTTCCTTCCAGTGCTCACACCCCATATGGAATTAACAAACAGTGCCTGCTTTCTTACATGTCCTCTCAGCAATCCCCAATGGCTCTAATGTTACTAGGCATTGGTGTCACTTCTGTCACCTTGTACTCTGAGAGTAAAGATCCCCTGGGTTTTCAGCAGTGCAGGATCAGGCCCTCCTTCATGATGGCATCAAACTGAGATGGAGCAAATCCTTTATGTGTGTTATTAGTGTTTGCAGAGCTGAAACCTGAGGGTAAAATTCTCTTTGCCTCTCAGCTGATTTCGACTCTTTTATGACAAGAGCAAAGTGTGTGCACGAAGAAATGACCCACTGTGGGTAACAGAGCAGCAGTGTGGATAGGACTGGAAAATTCCGCCATCAGTGTGTTTTTATGTCCATCCCCACAGACATCCTGCACTCTTTCCCCATGTACCCTCAGCTGCTGTCTGCAAAAATCCTATCAGGTGGTACTCATCACTAAAGCGTTTGGGCTGTTCATCTTTTAACCACTGTGAAATGAAATGCAGGTATTTTCATTGCCCTGGAAAAATAAGTGTTGTAGGTATGTCAGGATTGCTAAGCTAGGTGCCTATCCTGGGGTCTGTGCCATGTACAGAACACAGCACTGTAGAGCAATACTGAATGCGAGTGGATGGGTGAACCAGTGAGTACAGCAAGCTGTGGATCAGTTGAACACTTGCAGCAAAACACACTACATTAACAAGCAAAACTTCTGCTGGACCGAAGCATCAGCCACAATGTGGCTCAGTGCAGCTTGTTTCACCCCTTTTGGCAATGGGGTCTAGAATGATGCTGTGAGGTGCTTACCCAGCTGTCAGCAAGGACAGCATGGAGGGAAGCTGCCTGAAAGCACCCTCTTCCTGACCAGATCCCCAGCCAGGAGCTGTGTAAAGAACATTGGATTTCAAATACCTACCCCCACAGATGCAGCATAAATGGAGCAGAGAGAGCCCATTTTCTGTGCGGTAATTCAGATTGACTTTGCAGAAAGCTTCATCAGAGCTGCAAAAAGAGGGTTTACAAATGATCACTGTTTTCATCCCTCACACACCTCCTGTCATTTGGAAGGGCTTTCGAACAGAAATCTCAGCACAGCTTTTGAGACCTGGGGCTCAATTTGTACCCTGTGTGCACTCAGTAAGTCTGGAAACACTTGATAGACATCAAGTGAGAGTCCAGATTTAGTGCCTTCTGAACAACTCTGCAATTCAGTCACAGAAGAGCCTGGATTCTGCTCAGTTAGAGAAAATAGAGGAAAGACTCTTTAGCAATATCAATGATCTGTGCAGGGTCAGCTTCTGTATTGATGCAATAATAAACAAGGAATAGTTTAAAAGCTGTGTGTTTGGTCTGAAGCGATGTGCTGGGCAAGCACAGAGCTGGAGGCAAAAGAGATGAGTAATGAGAAACTCAGAAAGGCCTCTCAGAAAGTAAGTTGATGTTCCCCAAATGAGTCACAGAAACAGCATCAACACATGGAAGCTGTTCTATGGGAACACTCTGGGAGCACATACATGGAACGAGAGTAGGCCAAGCTCAGATCAAAACTTGGCAATGATTAAAGGCAAAAGGAATGAAGGAGTCTTTCCAGAGCCACATTTCTGGTGGAGGATTTGCAGTTCCAGTGGCACACCAGCTCCTAAGAAGATCCAAGAGTGTCTGAGACCTGTGGGGACTATAGAAAGGCAGCTCTGCATTTACAATCCTCAGACAATTGAACATCACATCTCATGACACTGGCAAAGTGAAGCTCCCTTTATTGTCTAATTTTCTTTCACATTCTTGGTTAAGTGTTACATTTGAATACAGCTTCATGATTTCATAGTGCTTCCCAGGCCACAAAACGTTGAAGTGAATAGTTCAAATGAAGTCATTGTCATTAATACATTTCCAATAAAATAACTCTTAAACAGGATCCATGTCAAGCCTGACTCATTGGAAAAGGCACTCAGTTTTGGTTTTGATGTTCTGTTCTTTTTTTACAAAAAAAATCCCCCAAAACTTACATAAAATGTTAAAACCTCTGATTTTATAGTTCGTCAGTTTCCATGCTTCTTGTCATAGAATCCCAGCCTGGTTTGGGCTGGAAGGGACCTTAAAGCTCCTCCAGCTCCAACCCCTGCCACGGGCAGGGACACCTTCCATAGAGCAGTTGCTCCAA
>JAOEHY010049977.1:0-11253 GCA_025447955.1 Psilopsiagon aurifrons
TGGCAGAGCATGAGGCTCAGAAAGTCCTTGGTCAGACCAAAATGTACTAAGCAGTAACTAAAACATTGGTGTTATCAACACTGTTCACATGCTGAAAGTCAAAAACACAGTGCTGCACCAACTACTAAGAAAGAGAAAAATGACTGCTACTGCTGAACCCATGACAGGGGCATGGTTTAGTGTGAGTTGTCTCTGCCTATGGCAGGGGGTTTATAACTAGATGATTTTAAGGTCTTTTCCAACCCTGACTATTCTATGATTCTGTGATTATTGGTGGTAGCAGTAGCAGTTTATGTTATACCTCAGCTAATACACTGTTGTTTTCTCAATCCGTGGGAGTTACATTCTTTCATTTCTCTTCCCTGTCTCTCTGGGAGCAGGGGGAAGAAGATGGGGGTGTGAGTGAGTGGCTGTGTGGTTCTGGGTTGCCAGCTGGGCTTAAACCATGACAGTTCTTAGTGGAACTCAGTGGGGAACACAAAGGACTTAGATAATGACAGATCTGTCTGGAGTGTGTCTGATGATATTTGTGATAAGCATTCATTGTTTTGGATTAATAGTCACTCATCACAATGCTGATTTATTTGCTCTCAAAGTTGTTGCTCTTGATCTCAGTTTCAATATGTCATACCTTACAGCAGGTATTCACTGGTTTAATATTTATCTGCTGAAGGGCCTGGGTTAAGGTTGTTGTTTCTCTGTACTTCATGGCAATGACTTGTAATACAATAGGCTCATTGGTCATGAAACTGATCTGGCTTGCATTCCCTGTGTGGTCACCACCTCTATACTTTGAGAGGCATATAACGGAAATGTTTATCAATTACACAACTTTTTTTCCCCTCTTCAGGAGGTCAGCCCATGAAGGAGACACTCCCTCACACTCTCTGCTCCCCAGCCAGACTATTTACAGTGGGAATAAATTTTGGAAGATTTAAAGATCCTGATTATCCTTTCAATGCCCTTGAAAGCACCCTGATCCTCTTGCTGGGAATCAGCTTGTTGCTGCATCTGCTCTCTATGTTTTGCCAATGGCCACACCACCCTGAAAACTTCTGACCTTGTCTGATCTTGGAAGCTAAGCAGGGTCCAGCTCAAGTCTTGTCTAGGATTAGATGACTGTGTAGGAGGACCACCAAGAGATTTTCTCTGAGGTTGGACAGCCATGAGTGGCAGGGTGTGTGAGACAGTGTGAGCAATAATCTTAGTCCAGTGGGTCCTTCCAGTGCTTTGGGAGCATCCGAGATGGAAGGCAGCAGTATGGAGTCCCTGAAGACAAGTTGCAGAAACTGCTGAAGGAGAGCATGAATCAAGTCAATTTGCTGAGGTGAAAGCCATCCAACTGGCTTTGGACATGATTGAATGAGAAAAGTGGCCAGTACTTTATACTGTCTCATGGATGGTGGCAAATGCCCTGTGTGGGGGTGATTGCAGCAATGGAAGCAGAGCAACTGGCAGTGCAGAGGTAAACCCACCTGGGCTGCTGCACTGTGGCAAGAGATCGCTGCCCGGGTGGAGAACCTGGTGGTGAAGGTACACCGTGTGGATGCTCGTGTCCCCAAGAGTCGGGGCACTGAGGAGCACCAGGACAGCCAACAAGTGGATAAAGCTGCTAAAATAGAGGTGGCTGAGATTGGCTTAGATTGGCAACATAAGGGCTGAATTACTTTTGGCCCAGTGGGCCCATGACACTTGAGGCCATGAGGGCAGAAATACAACGTACAGATGGGCTCATGACTGAGGGGAGGACTTAACAATAGACACTATTGCTCAGGTTATGGATGAGTGTGAAACGTGCTGCAATTAAGCAAGCTAAACGGTTAAAACCTTTTTTGGTATGGAGGACAATGGCTGAAGTACAAATATAGGAAGGTGTGGCAGATCAACTATATCACACTCCCACCAACCCACCAAGCAAGTGCCGTGTGCTTATCGCGTGGAAGCAACCACCAGATCGCTGGAAACGTACGCTGTGCCCCACACTATCCTGGGCCTTGAGAAACAGATTTTGTGGTGACACAGCACCCAGAGACAATTGAGACTCATTTCCAGAACAGCCTTATATACATTTGGGCCAAAGATCATGGCATTCAGTGGGTATATCACATCCCCTACCATGCACCAGCCTTTGGGAAAATGGAACTGTACAATGGGCTGTAAGAAACTACACTAAGAGCAACGAGTGGTGGGACTTTCAAACATTGGGGTAAAAATTTACCAAAAGGCACCTGGTTGGTCAACACCACAGGATCTGCCAACAGAGCTGGTGTTGACCAGCCTGGTCAGAACTTTCGTATACTGTAAAAGGGGATAAAGTTCCTGTGGTGCACATGAAGAGTTTGCTGGGGAAGATAGTCTGGGCTATTCCTGCTTCAGATAAAGGCAAACCTGCTTGTGGGATTGCTTTTGCTCAGTGACTTGGATATACTTGGTAGGTAATGTGGGAAGATGGGGAAGTCTGACGTGTACTTCAAGGGAATTTGATTTTAGGGGAAAACAGCCAATGAACTCAACTGTATGCCGTTGCCTGCTATGTAATACTTTTATAGCCAGTCAACTTAATGTCTTCAGGTCACCATTGACTGGCCCTGACTTCCCTCCAACCATCATTCCAACAAAGAATAAACTCTGATGAAACCAGTCGAGCTCAGCAGTGACCAGACAATTTCCACAGTGTCTTCAGCAGGCGACAATCCAACACTGCACACCACCTCTCCTGCTCTGAAAGACTGTTACAAGAGATGGAGTCTGACATCATGGACAGGATTAACTCAGCATCTTTATAGGATTGGTCCATGTACTAAGGAATGATATCTCTGTGTGTATGTGTATATATATATATCTATATGAGACAAGAGTAATGGTATATTGGAAAATGTGGCTTCTGTGCATGACATGAACGGTATGGAATAACGGGTGGATACTGTTTTGGGTTCAGCACTAGTAGCCATTTTTCTCCTTAGTAGCTGGTGCAGTGCTGTATTTTTGACTTTCAACCTGGGAACAATGCTGATAACACCAATGTTTCATTGCTAAGTAATGTTTGCTCTGACCAAGGACTTTTCTGATCTCATGCTCTGCCAGGGAGGAGGGGAAGCCGGGAGGAAGCAGAGACAAGACTCCTGACCCAAACTATCCAAAGGGGTATTCCATACCACAGCACGTCATGCCCAGTATATAAACTGGGAGCAGTTACCCGGAAGGGAGACATCACTGCTGTGGTCTGGATGGGTATTGGTCAGCAGGTGGTGAGCGGTTGTATTCTCTTCCCTTGTTATTTTCCTTATCATTATTATTACTGGAGGTAGCAGTAGTGGGTTTTTTTTGTTATGCCTTAGTTACTAGACTGTTCTTAACTCAACCCGTGGGAGTTAACAATCTTTTGATTCTCCTCCTTATCCCTCTAGGAGCAGGGGGAGGCAGGTCGGGGAGGGAGCTAGCGGCTGTGTGGTTCTGGGTTGCCGGCTGGGCTTAAACTACAACAGAGTGTAATTGAGATTTATTTGCGTGCATGTGCAATGGAAGTTTGTCTACAGAAAGAATGATGAGTGTGGCCAGACTAGCAAACTACAGACCAGCAACTGTAATACAGTTGCTACAATTTTGTAAGGGATTCCTTTAAACCTTTGCCAAGCTTGTGGTATGGGATGGCTCAAGTGGGAAAACAATTTAGAGATGAAAATATATTTTTAGTTTAAACTTTATTTTGGTTTTAATTTCACATAATTTTCCTAGGAATGTTAACACGTGACTATTTTATGCTGTCTAGCAAAAGTTTCAGGTGCAAATACTGTAATTGAGATGGAAAATCTGTAATTTTGACAATAGAAACAACTGGTGCATTTACTCTTTTTTAGTGGGCATCCAATGACAGATGAAACAAAGCTGCCTTCTCCCTCTCTCCCTCCCTCCCCCTCTCTTTCCCTGTTTCCCTTGTATTTTCCTCCCTCCTTCCCACCACTGCTTTAAAAAAAAAACAAAAAAAACCCAAACAATTAAGGCCTGCACTGTTTACAGTAAATGTAAGTCCTGGAGGTACAAAAAGGGGAAGATGAGAAGGAGTTCCAATACCATTGGAAAAGACCAATATTCAACCACATCTGTGGTCTTCCTACTCTCTTTGGAAACGTAGTGTGAAGATACGATTGCTAAGAAAACAAAGGAATAATGATAAAAAGCTATGATAAAAGTGAAACCCATAAGCAGCAGAAATTATGGTCATGAGTTATAGACTGTTAAATTACTCACAGGAAAACCTGGGGACAAAGTAGCCATTGATTGGGATTATTAATATCTGTGGTGATCATAGTCTCGTCTTTTCCACATTTGTGATCTGTAACACAAAGTTGCAAAGATACTCCAGATGTGAGTTACTGGAGCCTTCTAACAAGTTTCAACAATTCCTTTGAATAGTTAGGTGCAAACAGAAAATCTTAAATGTTCCAGGAAGCAGAACTGGAGGAGAGAGTGAGGAGTTGTGCAGACATGGCATGCATCTGACTACTCCTTGTTGATTCTGGACTGACCATTGAAGATAAAATGGAAGGGAAAGAAGCCTCCAGCAGCTACACAGAAATAGCAGACCTTCTGTGCCATTACCTGCACAAGGTAATTCTCAGTCTGCTATGGAACCAGTAATCTGTAACAGAGAGGATGTCAGAAGTTTCAGAAAGTCTCTGGAAAAGTTCTATGTTACTGCAGGGGATGATGAGTACTGAGCTATGGAGCACAAGCATAGGACATAAATTTGTCTTAGCTACTGAAACACTCCCTCTCAGATTCATTTCAAGGTATAGAGACCACAACAAAATAGAGATGGCTACCTTTTGATTTAGATCTTTGATCAATCAGGTTCTCCAGAAGTGCATAAGTTTAAATATAAAAGGGAAACATATACACTTACCTTAAGATGTCCTGAAGTTTAGCAATTAAGAAACACATTCAGAGAAAAAAAAAACATGATATGGTGGTGAAGATCAAAGCTCCACCTGATCTTGGAACTAGATCCAGGACTGTTCTTTCAGGCATATGGCCCTCCTCTGGAACCTTGGCAGTTCTAGAAAATTGATTTATTTTGTTTTTATTCTGTCATGTTGTACAAGTTCACAAATTGTCAGACACTACTGCCAGTCATCTGGAGAAAAGCCTGAGCTCCAGCTAGCATTTCACATTCCACAGCACAGAAAAAAAGCTAAAATGACTAAGTGGAAGAGTGAAGTACAAAAGGCACCATTTGCATAAAATTTGTTTCCTGTTATTTTTTAGGCTTAGTGCTCAGATTAGGTGCACAGCTTTCATAAATTAATTCTTACCTCTCTATCTCTTATAGATTCGAGTCTTTTGTCATATGCTTTTTTCTGATCACACGGGAAAACCACAATACTTTTAAAAAAATGTCACAAGTGCAGATCAAAGATGACATTACAGAAGCATTGTCTAACTATTATGTCTTGCAAATGGAAAAATTAGCCTCATTAACAGAATCAGATTATTGATAGCTAAACGCATAAAATGTAATCATACGACAGTAGAGTTTGTCATTCATGGTCTTCATGGACAGACAAAAAAGAAGAATATTGCTTTTGGATTTAAGCAGGGACCGGGCAAAACATCTTGTCCAGCTAGCTTCTGCTATGACAAAGTGGAAATATTATTCTGATTTTGGGAGATAGTTAACAGACCAAGCAAAGAACTGTTGCTTTCACCTAGGGATTACTCACCAAAGGGAATTCTTATACTTCAGAGCATCTTTTTTTGCCACTGGGTTCTGTTCTCTCACTCTATACAACATAAGATAGTAATTTCCAGTGAAAAGCTGAGCTTGTTGTGGCTTTACTTCTTCCTGTGACAACAGTGTCCAAATTTGCATGAGCGCATAAAATGCCCAGATGCTGAATCTTTCTGTAATATAGGCTGCCTACAGAACCTGAAGAAGCCACCAGAAAATCACCACCCAAATTTTTTCTGGGTAAAATATGGAGTGAATGCAATTTCCTTCTTGCCCTGAGTGAGAAGATGCAGTGGCTCAAGCAAACCTATGAGGTCGTTTTGGATTTTTTGGGTCAATCCGTTAAAAAAGCAGACCAGTGAAAACAGAAGCAGCAAATAGAAGCAGTAACCCCTTAAACACACTCTGGTTGCCTCAAGCAAGCAAAAGCTTGCTGAAATTAAATTGGAGGCTTTTCCCTTTGTCTCTAAAGAGCATTATTTTAAGACATGATAATAGACAGTGGCTGTAGGAAAAGCAGAAAGATTAATTGCCTGGTACTCCAAGAGACTCTATAAACCTCTGTAAACCTTTGGTTGTGGAATGAACTAATATCACCTTTCCATGAAACTGTAATAGAGTTCCTTAAGCACAGAGTATACACAACATTTACCATGAACATCCAGATACTCTACTCTTTGACAGGGTTTTGGCTTAATGCTTTCAGTAAATGCATTTCTACTGTAATATGCAGTTTTGGCAGCTTGATTCTGCTGTTATAAAGAGATAAACTACATTTTAAAAGCAAAAATTTGCTCAGGTACACTGCTTAACTGCATGCCTGGCCTTTGCTGAGCATGAGAAAAACATCAGATCTGGACAATCATAAAAATGTAATCTACTTGTGAAACAGTGACTAGACCTCTGATGGGAGCTAGCCCTGCCTATTTGGAGAAAAGAACATCAGCTTTCAAATTACACTGATAAAGCCCTCAGATATTATTTGGTCTGACTGCTACCTTAGAGGGAAAAAAAAAAAGGAAAGAAAAAATAAAACGACTCCTTTTTATACCTGGGGAAATGATCAGCAAAGTGAGTGATACCAGAAGCAGCAGGTTTGGGAAACAAACAGGGAGAGAAAAATCCCTTTGTTATTACCGTGCACATTAATTGAAACCAACTACTGAAAGGTAACATGTCTACATTAGGTTTTTGGTTGACAGTTCTCAGAACAGAGTTAAGTCCATTGTAAGCTGTAAGATCTAAAAGCATCCTGCACTGTGATTTAAAAACTGAACTCTTATTTTACTGAAATATCTCTGTCCCAAAGGAGGAAGTCCTGATTAGAGAGGAATTTTGAACTAACAATACCTGCACCTTTTATAAGGACTTACTTTTATGAGATTTTTCCTATATAACTCCAAAATGCTCATGTATATGCAGGCCCAAACTATGTGATTATCCACTATAAGAGCTGTTTCCAGTGAGATTCCTCAGATAACTCACGTAATGTCTGCTATATTTTTTATACACTACAGGACTTCAAGTTAAGCCTGTAATATAATGAAATATTTCAACTGTGTGGAGTCTATTGAACATTTTGAAGCATTTATATTCTATTACTTCATTACTATACATCTTCTTTTTTTGCAATGAATATCTGCATCTCTTAATATTTCTTTTCTATATCAGTTCAGAAAAAAGTAGTGGATTCATATTAAAATATTTAAGAAAATGATATAGTAGTTACTTAAAAATTTCTCACTTGTGTTCTTCTGAAACTAAGAAAATTCGAAGTCATGTGGCTCTGTGAAGCGTTACCTAGTAAAAAATGGTACCTTGTGTGTACATGCAATTTTCCATCAGTCTCTGGATAGCTACCTATACCTATAGTATAAGCTAGCTTGTACTATGTGGTAACGTGTTTTGCATGTGTTTGTGAGTATGAATGAGAGAGACTAATAGGCTGTATAAAGAGAAAATATCCAGGATTTTGTCATTTTTAAGTCTTGTCAGGAGAGAAATGTGATTATTGAAATTAGAGGAAGAAGGCAACACAGGGAAGGGGGAAGAGAATGGACAAAGTATTGCGGAAAATACTTATTTCATAATCAGCTTATGTGTAACTGCAATGATTTTCAGTGCTTAAGGATTAGATTCTCTGATCACATTAGCTAAATAGTTAATTATTACTGCAATAAATAAGAGGAATCAGGAACTAAACATGACTTAAAATGAGAATAAAGTCCTATCCCATCATCATACTGGACCAATATTTGATCAATGTACTTTCAGAAGCAGAAAACACTCTTTCAAACTCTTGGATTTTCTGCTGATTCAGTCACATTCCTGCTTTTCTCTGTTTCAGAGTGCTAAAAAGTCTGCAGCCACTACACTTCAGAAACTGGACACAACTAGAATAACACCCGGAAAAGGGCAGCCATATATGTGATGCCAAAAAAGAAGACAATTGCATAAGTAATGATAAGTTTGTGATAAATTACTTTTTTTTACCACACTTCTCTGGGGATGGAGGAGGATGCCACTTTTTTTGCATACAGCATGACAAAACAATTAAATAGTCTTATATATCATAAACTTCTTTTGAGATTTCCTAGGAGATTAAACTGATTTAGATACATTTCTCAGCTTAAATTTTGGTATCTATATCGTTCAATCTCTTTAGGTAATTCCACCTTTAAAACTTCAGCTGGCTGGATTCTAGATTTACCAGCTTATTTTTATATCTGAGTTATATATCAAATTTGATGCTGTCTGGTAATTAAAATAATGACGTGAATGCATGCAAAAAAAATTAGTGTAAAATTTTGCTGCTGTCAGCTGCCTTGGGAGTGCCACATCTACACTGAACAGGAATTAAACAAAGTTTCAGTTGTTAGGTAGACCTTATTAAACAGAAAGCACTTGTTAATGTTGCTTCAACGAGTGAATGCATTTGAAAAAACGAAGACAACTCACATTAATGCTGACACTTCTAGCTCACCTTTATCTCAGTCAGAGGTACTGTACTTAATTTGTCCATATTCTAGGCAGATCCTTTCTGTATCTCTAACATATGTGATTTTTTCAACATGTACGTTATTCCTCATTTTAATACCACTTCATTATATTCCTATCTAGAGTTAGATAAACTCATTACATTGATTGTTGCTTAGTCATCCAAAAAAACCCCTAAGCTATTTCTTTGGACTACTATTTATGGTAATAATCAGTATTCTGTGGGTACTGAATATTAGCATTTCATTATTGTTCATCTCTCTGTGCTTAAGTGTAATGAAGTGTGTAATTTCCTTGAAACCATCTATTGAGCCTTAAGGTGTGAATCAATTTCATATGGTCTACCTCTGTCACACTGCAGTTCCAAAAGTGTACGTACCACAGCCACAAAGTGCAGAGGGAATAATGATAGGGTATGGAGAAGGTTGTAACCACCTAGAGATTTTTGTCCCTTTCAGCTTGTTTAGATTATTGCTGAAACTGTCTGGTAGGCAGCACCTGTTCATACATAATCTTAACATTCTATCTACTCATAACAATCCCCATAAGTTTGCATAGAAAATGATTCAACAAAATTAATGTTTTGCATGATTTCCTTAAGCTAAATCTGCTGGGAAATATTATTTCATAGCCTTAAGTTTTTTATTTTCTGTTCTCATCCTGTGTTTCACCCGAAACACAGCACAACATCAGCTACTGGGAAGAAAATTAACTCTATCCCAGTCAAAATTAGGATATGTAGAAATAATCACTAGTTGGCAATATACAAGGGAATTAGGCCAAACTCATGTTTTTTCTCACTTCCACTAATCTTTTTTTCCTTTATTAAGAAATATCTATTTGAAGAAATACGGTCTACAAGTAATGTACTGGATGGCAAACTGGGGTTGGTGGGGAATCTTAATACCCATCCAATCTTTTACTCCTGTGTGTTCAACCAAATTTTCTGAGATCTGAAAAAACATGACTGTAACTCACAATACGGAGCATAACTGTAAACACATGCTTTGATCACACATAGGTACAGAACCTCCCAGAGTGCATTTTACAATCCTCTGAAGCTCCACTCCAGAACAAAAAACTGAATAACGTTCTCTGAAAGAGCTAATCATCAAATGATGTTCCACACAAAGAGCAGATTCAGAGAGAGACTTGGATTCATAAGGTATGAATGCAGACAACCTCAGCCTGCCCACTTCCTTGAGCAGCTTTCTTCTTGTTTATCTGATTGTTAGCAGTTTCTTCAAAACAGTCCACTAAGGTGGTGGGGTTTTTTTTACTTTCAGTTTCATATCAAGGAAAACAGAACTGGAAGTTGCCTCCATATACTCACAAATATAACGTTTCTGTTTGCTTTGTGGATTTACATTGGACTCAAAACAAAAATACATTTTATGCAGATGAGAAAGTTCTTGCTCTGAATTCTAAAATGGGAGTAGAATAGAAAAAAATCTGTTTCTGTTCAAGAGTAGGCAGATTAAATAGCAATAGAATTATTTTCTTCACCCAGAGTTAGGAGTACTGACTTTACCAATTCTGGGGCTCCTATGGTACCTCAAAACCACAGAGGTTTGGGGGTTCTTTTGCAAGGTTTATCAATACAATGATGTAATTTTTTACATGAGAGGAACTTTTACACCTTCTGCTTCAGGTGTGTAGACAATGAAGAGATATAGTGACACAAATTATTCTCCAGCCCAGATACCTTACTACTATCTATTCATTGTTAATAAATTCATAAAGCAAAATCAAAACCCTACTAACACAAAAGTGATTAAATATTTAAATATCCTACTACAGAGAGGCTGGCTTTAATTTTCATGCATGGATTGTATTCTCACATAATTAAACCATTGTATAAAAAGAAATAAATTGATTGTATACTTTGAAAATACTTTTTATTTAGAAAGTACGTTTTTGAAGTGCATGTTAGGACAGAAACAGCAGTGAGACTGAATTAAATGCACCATGAGGCTAATATTGCCTGTCATTCACAGAATGATGTAGTTTAATCATCTCTGTGCTTTAGTTTTTGAGGAATCAAGACAGGACAAGATTTTTCTGAGGGAAAAGCCTGATCCTGGAAAAGTAAATGAAGTTCCTGGATAGGACCCAAATCAACTGATTTTACTGACTTCTTTCTCCCGTAACCATGTGCTACCTGACAGAAAATGGAGCTGTTGCTAAGCAACGCCATTCCCCTTTCCCCCGTGTTTCAGGCACAGACAAAGGCTTGCTGAGCAAGTGGCCCTGGGAAAGAACGCTGAAAGTGCAAACCTGCCACATGAAGCAACAGCAATGCCCACCCCAGATTCCACATTCACAGCACCCAAGTTTGGGGATTTTTCTGAGTAAGGCACAGCAGTGCACAGGCGTGCTTTACGTTCCCTTTGCCATTTTCTGCACACATTTTAAAATGAGGGGGAAGTCAGAGCAGTTATTTTGCATAAACCTGTCATGGGTTCAGCAGTAGCAGTCATTTTTCTCCTTCTTAGTAGTTGGTGCAGCACTGTGGTTTTGACTTGTGG
>JAOEHY010049979.1:0-14505 GCA_025447955.1 Psilopsiagon aurifrons
TACTTGAATCAAGCAAAATTTTAGGAATGTTTTCAATAATCCTGAATGGGATCTCCCATTTCCTCATGCACTTTTAACTTAATGCTTTGGCACAGGAAACCCAGAGTATTCCAAGACATGAGCATTATTGTTATTTGACAATAGGCAGAAATTCTGAAGGTGGCTAGTAAAGAAGCTTGAATGATTGTAAATGAATCAGGTCTGGTACATGCCTTCAGTGATAAAGGGAAATTTACTGTTGATCCCCGTGCTGTAGGGACTTCATCTTCAAATTTGTGAAGGAGTGCGCTTAGCTAAGTCACACATATTATGTTTAAGAGGAACCCAAAATAATAAATCCTTTCTGAAAAACTTGATTGTACTGGAGTGGGTCAATGCAGAAGGAGATGCAGGGTGACACATTTACTGAGGCTGTGTTGCACTGTATGAGCAATACTGTGGCTGTAGCTACATATATGTCTGTACAAGAACATCTACATTTGTGCATGGTGCAGTGCAGGGACAGAGGGATCAGGGTTTGGTTTGGTGTGATCTATTACAGTCTTGGAACAGAACGACCACTTTGCATCTTTGTTAGTCGTGGTGTCTGCACCTGTTGCTGTCTTAGCCATACACTGTGCTTAAGAGCTGCTACAAAGCGGATTTCTGTATGGCTGTCCCTGATAACTTTCCATCATAAGTGCAATTCCAGGCACATAGAGAGCTGGGTGATGGAGGGACTTGTAGCTGCACTGAGAAGGGGGTGTACATGCAATGGGAGTGCAATTTTGATTCCCCTGGGAGAGAAACCAGTTCAAGGTGCATGCTGAAAGGCACCAAAGGATGTCATATAAATGCTAATTTAGGGGATTGTTGGCATCTTTCAGCATAGGAAGAAGGATTGCCAGACCATCTAAATGCACCCCTTTACACACCTCTTTGATTACCTGTTTCTTTCTACTTTCATAAACTGAAGTAGTATGAGAGCTGAATAGTTTCAGTTGTAAAAGTAGCCATGGAATTAGTTTAGAGGGATAATACCATATTTTGTCTGAGGTTAGATGGCATTAGCTATAATCCATCTCTCCAAAATGTTTTGAAATTACGAGTGTTAACTGACTTCTGGCAGGTTTTGCCACCCCTTTTTAAATAGTATTTTAGTTTTAAAATGGACATAAAATAAACAGAAGGCAAATAACATTTCTTCATAATTGATCATTCAACATAATCTCAGGTAAGTGTAGCATAACCAGTTAATTGAAAATTGCTTTCCATTTAGAATTCACTCTGTGCTAGCCAATGATAAATAATTATTTCATCTGTTGCATTTCATATTATATACTTTAAACCCTCAAGCTTTGACTTTCAGAAACAAAGCTATTGTTCTCTATTCCACAGACTTTCAATGTTTTTTTTTTTCTTTTTTTATGTTTAATTTTCCTACTTTTTTAACACTTTTTTTTGATATTGAATTGAACTTATTCGGACACATGGCTGAGACAGCCTATTTTAACTGTGATTCCTTATTTCCCTAAAGAGTGTTCCTTATTTGAAATATAATAAAAGAACTGAGTGAACTCTTTGACTCAACTGTTGTGAAATAGATGCTATAACCTGCAAGGTGATATTATGTTTTCAGAACTGAAGAAATCGTGTAAGTGCCTGGGAATGGAGAAAAATGAACTATGCAAAACAATGAAATTGAGAAACGGATGTTGCAAAATTTGCGTATTTTATATTATCAACTTCAAGCACTTCAAGGTGGCCTGGAGCAATTTTCAAGTCAACTGAGACCAAATTATACTCATACAAAATGCCCTGTTGTTGTATGAAATGAGAAGATGGAATTCTTTAGATTGCAGTTCATCTTGGGACTTCAGATTAGCTTGAGCCAGTGACAAGACAAGGTGACATTTTCCTCTCAAATTTATCAGAGCTTCTTTCTGGAAGTTCTGTTGCTGTTGATCTAATTATTGACAATTCTAGTCATAGGTGACATTTAAATATTTATGTGGCTGTAAGAGTTTTATATTTAATTTCTTCTTTCCTTCTTGTTTGCTGTATTGATGCCTTCTGTCTTTCATTTGTCTTCAAGTAGCAGTGCAAGCGCTTCAGAGGCACAACACTCACACCTTAATATATTCATTCTTTAAGTAGCTTTATGGTGCTACTGCAATTATTTACATTAATCTACTGCAATTATTTACATTAATGGGCTTTCAAATATTGAGATACTGAGTTTGTTTTCTGTTCAACCTGGTGCTGACAATTAGCCGATCAGCATGCAAAGCAGGAAGCTCAGCTTTAGTTCTTGATTTAAGCTGAACTGAATTTATGTCACAAGAATAGAGAAGGAAAATAAATACAATTTAAAATTCTGATTCCTTAAACTGTCCCAGACAATTTATTGCAATATATAGAAAAAGGGAGACAGAAAAATCATAATATGGTTAGTGATTTGCATTTTATGGGAAGAGATACTAGCTGAAGAGCTCAATGTAGTGATGTTCACGTCAGCCATTACATCCCCTTCTCATCCAACGTAATCAAAGCCCTGTGTAAAGTGGCTCATTACTGTGAATGTTGCCGCATTAAAGGTTGAGACGAAAGAGTGTTAAACTCTCTTTCTCAGACAAGACATGATTCTGTTTTGAGCAAAATGTTTAGCTTTATTTTTTAATGAGATACATCATCGACTTTGTCTCCCATGCAGATATCTGAGCTTCAGATAGTCAGATGGCACAGACAGAAATAAAACATCATAAGAATAAATATTTTAAATTAGGGAAGAGAAGAAAATATTTCAGTGAGTAAATCTCAGATTTTTGCTCTACTTGTACATGGAGCATTAAAAGGCTACGCTAGGTGTCAGGTTCTCCATACTGTTGTACCTGTCTTGAACTAAAGGAAACTTGAATAAATGAACTTGAGCTATCAGAGAGTCAGGAGCCATCCACACTGCTTGAAATATTTCCCTTCCTGATAGCAGTAATAATTTCATTAGAGATAGAGGTCCACTGTAATTTTCTTTTTCTAATCTTATACTAAGAAGTCAAAGTGTTTTTTTTGTTTTGATTTTGTTTTCAGTATTTAGGACCAAGATTATACTTGGAAGAATGAAAAACTTTCGCATTTACAAGTTTTAACCTAATCCCTGGCTGCAAAACAGGAGTCCTGAATCATACGCCATTATGATAAGAATCATCATCCTGAAGATAGATTTTCGTGGCTGCTGCAAATGGAATGAAAACAACACAGTGCACACCACTATATAAAAGACATAAAATATTTTGAAATAACTTAGAAATATTCAAGAGAACTGCATTATTTCTTAATTGTGCCAATTGCTAGTACAAGTACCAGGAGTAGTACCCTAGCAATTTTCCACATTTCCTGTTGCTCTTACCATTGCTACACAAAAAAGAATACTCACCTGAGAGGCCTGAACAGAATACATACTGCTTCTCTACAACCTTAGAATCATAGAATCTCCAAAGTTTTTGTTACCAAGAAAACTAGCTATTCTTGAATTTTTATTTCATTTCTCAGTCAGATATCCTGGCCAGCAAAGGCTGAGGAAGAATTCTGAAAGTCAGTGTTTTTGGCATAAATCTCTTCTCATATCTAACATTGAAGGTTTATATTCTAGGTTAAACAGATTTAAAGAGAGAAAACCACAAACAAATGTATATTCATATTTCAATGGTGCATGCATAATCTTTTGCTTAACCTGGATTGCTCTGTATTAGATGCTTATAAACCTAGAGAGGATAGTTAGATACAGTCAGAAAATAAGTATTTATACAAATATTGTGCAATAGGACTTCAGAATAGCAATTTCTTAACCATTGTAAAGTGTTCTGGCCAAGAAAAGTTTTGAGGGAAGATTTGCAATTGTATGGAGGTATTTCTGCTTAAGAAAAGGGACAAAGAGAAATCTGAATGATACTGGTCTAAAAACTTAACTGGCAGTGGTGTCTGAGGAGAGAGAAATCTCGACAATGGAATGGTGATAGGAATTAGCACAAAGAGATTGGGTATAAATAGCTAATTTTACAGGATCTTGAAGAAAGTAAGGGTTACCTCTTCCAGCTCTTGCTTACCACTGTCTGAGAAGAGTCCTCTGTTTAGTGGCCTGGATGTTCAGTGCCATAAATGTTAACTGGATCATTGAGGAAGATACAGCCCTCTGCATAGTACCATGGAAGAGCTACAGATGAGGTGAACACAAAAAGAGTGGTGGGTGTGCGAACTCTGAGTTTGGTTTGGTCACTGAATTTTCCTTGGGGAAGTCTCTTCATTGCTCCTTCTCCTCTGCCCCTTCACTGATCTGCTCTGCTCTGCTTCTTTTCTGCACCCATTCCTTAACTGTTTATATAGCAATCAGTTTGTTACAAAGGCTGTTGCTGGTTTAGCAAAGCAACATTTTCTTAGACTTCATTTTATTCTTAACTCTGCAACATGCTGCTTGAGTGACCATAGCAAGTTGGATCTCATTTTTTGTCAGACATGCACATTCCACCTCTACAGTACCTTGAGACTGGAAATCAGTGTATTACTTTGACTATTAATATAGGACAACTTCATCTTTTTTTTGATATGCTATATCCCTTTAAGTGTTTTAGCTGACTATCAATCTTTTGTGGCTATTAGCTCACGTCCTATAAAAGATACTCCAGAGATCTAGAGCAAATATGACTAATGGATAGGTCAAATATCACAAGTACTTGGAAAGAGCTCAGAAGGCTCCAATTTCTTGTCCGATATAGTAAATGTTTTGGGCATCCCATACTTTCCGCTCAGCTCATCCCATGAGACTGTGGTTAAAGGGTAGCAGAATAAGTGTTCCTAGATTAACTGTATCCAATTTCAGACTGCAATCACGCTTACAGGATTCACAAATGCAACTGTCACTCAAGAAAACAACAATGAAAGATCGGTGTTTTAAAAAGGAATCACTTCAATACTGACATGAGAACCTGAAGTGGAGCAGACTACATCCAAGTCTGAAAATGAACTGGAAGGACTGTCACATTTAAAAGACAAATTGCAGTTCTCACTGAAATAAATAAGTCAAAACACAAAAATAATGTCAAAATAGGAAGAAGAATTTCAGAGTAGCTTAAAAATTATTTCTGGGCAGTGAGTGCCAGTGAAGACAGGTATTTATTTAGCAATCAGTAAATACATTTCAAGTTATTTGCATTGGTAGAGAGCATTGAAAGACTGCCTTTCTAACAATGCTCTCATTATTCTAGTTGTTTTCATTATGCAGGATTGTCTATTTCTTTGTGCTTATAGTCAGGAAGAAGTGCCAAATGAGTAGTATTCATAATCAGACATGATATACAGAGAGTCTTATGACAGATCATTATTTTATCATAAATATTATTTGCACACATATATTGGATAAAAGATATCTTATTGCTTCAGAGCCTTGAGTAAGAGATGGTTTAGAGGGAAAGGAACATTTTATTTTACCTCTGGAATTTCATTGCTAAGCAGCTGCCTTTATGTTTATAAAGACATCATAAAAGCACAGTGAAATGCAACGCATAACCTAGGATTTTTGACCAAAACCAAGGGGCTTTCATTGTTGGTGGCTTTAATATGATTTTCTCTATTTTCAGAATTAAAAATACTGAAAAAATACTTCATAGTGATTAAATAGGGAATAAAGAAACCCCAAATCTAGCTTCTGGCAATAAAGAATTTGTCACATGCTATTACATTTGGTATATGGACAGGCTGGAAGTACTGCAGAAACAACTGACAATCTTGTTGGTCTCTGACTTTTCAACTTTGCTTGTGCAGCTGTTTGTTTATTCTACTATTTATATCTCAACTGCCACTTGGAACATGCTCAAAACATGGCAGAAATTTCCAGTAAAATAACTTAAATCAGATGGACTGTCTTCCAGCCTCCCTTACTTAAAAAGGGGAAAGAATCCTAGAAGTATTATAACTTGGAGAAGCATACATCTTATTTTTACAAAATACTGCTCTAACTTCAGATTTGAACAGGACTGGACTGACAGGTCCAAAGTCTAGTTTAGAACAGATTTTTTTTCTTTGAAGCACTATTTTTACAGGCTGCTTTCCATATGGGAGACATTTCTTAAGTTTGTTTTTCAAAAGTAGGACCTAAGCCTTATTTTTAATTTCAAGTCCTTTAATGAGTAATAATAAAAGCTACTTTCTATGCAGACTGCCTTTCTTTGGTGACCCTACCAGAAAGAGCTGGAAGCATTTGCTTTCAGACCCTCTCAGCAACTTGCCAGCACTAAGTACTGAGATACTGAGACAGTGATCTGTTCTGGGGGATTGCACCTTTGTTTTCTCAGTTTAGCCGAAACATTCCCAACATAAATGTTATGGCTTATGAATCTTGTGTTTCTTTCAATTTGTCATTCCAATGTGATCACTGGGATAATTGTTTATACTCCCAATTGAAGTTAAAGACCCCACTTTAAGCAGCACCAGCAAAGGTAAGTTTTGCAGGAAACTATTTTTCACCATCTATTTAAATCAAGTATTACAATGATGAGTTACTGTTGTGGATGTAGCCTTCAAGGGCTCTAAAGGTAAAAGCGGTTCCTCCTACTTCTTCATTCACTTTATTCTTCTACATTTTTCTTTGTCCTTTGTTTTATTTTCTAGCCTTCTTCCTTCCTCATTGAAAGATAACTTTATTCTCCTTTTCCCATTGGGTCTCTATGCTGATACTGATCTAACTTCGCAGCAAGAGTCAGACTTCATCAGTCTTGAAGAAAATTGCATCCGAAGATGTCATTAACAGCACAAAAGCTTCATAGTTGTCCATAGCTGTTCTTAAAACCCCAAGCATAAGCAGGGAAATGGCCCTAGCTATATCCAACAAGAAAAACTGAGACAGAGAAACATGGCATCACTGAAGCATATAAATTTCTCAATTGACTTTAAATAGTTATATAGGGGTGTCCTGGGTGGCTGATTTACAGCTTAAACCACGACAAGGGGTAACTTACCCTGGGGACAGGGAACAGTTCCCCATGAGTTATTTACACCAAAGTAATTCAAAATCATTTATCAGACAACTATCCAAACTGAAGGCAATCTTAGCATATGTTGGACATTTTCCCTTTTCCTTGGTGCCTTTTTGTTGTGCAGCAAAGATCTGAAGAGCCAGTGGACAGAGCAGAAAACACAAGAGCAAGCACAAGTATTTAATATTGTCATGAGGAAATTTATCTAAAAGCAGTGAGTTGTGGATTCCTGTTCTTGTCCCAAGCACTGTTTTTGTACTAAATGTTTAACAGCCAGTGAGTAAAATAAACAAATATGCTTGAGAGCTGGGACTGGAACCTATGATTTAATCTCTAGTGCAGAGAGCTTTGTTGTCACTGAGTGGCCTAGCTAATGTTAAATTCTTCTGCAGAAATTCAGGAGACCTTTACAGAGAAATGATTTCTGTCTTGCTGGGAAATGTGTGTTTTGGCAATATCCCATGCTGACAACTCTCCCTTGGTGTGTAATAAGGAGTTGGTGTGCCCGGCGAAAGGCTGAACCTTGCTTGCTGAGAGCCAAGAAGCTGTGCCTGCTTTCCTGGGTGCCAGTACTGACATCTATACTTGGAATTGTGTCTAAGTAGGTCTGTTCTCTGCCATGGATGTCAATGATCAGAGCACTGCCTGCCTTATTGCTGTTCACCTTTTTTAACTTTCAGAATAGGGTGCTTGCAGCAGAAGTGACTGTTGGGAGTGTCCAGGAGCCCATGCCGATTTACAAAGCATGTCCAGGGACTGTCTGGGAGACTTAAGTGCCAGATTGGATCATTCCAGCTGATTAGCCACATAGAGTCAAAGTTCCTTTGCTTAGGAACATTCTCTTGCACTGTTTAATCTATTCTTTTAAATATATCCATGGTGATCTGTCAAAGTCATGCAGGAAGCGCCTCATCCTTTCACTAATCTGGGTTTATTACACTAAGTGATAGCTGGAGCTCTGGCAGTAGTCTTCTCTGTTCATGGAGCATGCACTTACTGCTGCAGCTGACAAGACAGCACCAGTCAGTGTGGGGCCTCCTTGGAGCTTCTTCACTACCACAATGGATGGAAACCTTCAAGAGAAGGAAGGGGGGCATCTGTGAAGCAAACAGTGTGTATCCTGTGCACATAACTGAAGGTGTAAGCCATCTTTACTCTTGAACCAGAAACCCTTGCTCTTGGCATTGGTTGCTTGATAAAAGTGTTACATGCTGTTCTTCCCCTCTTGGGTCTCTGATTGCCCACAGTAAGTAATAAATTCTTGCATAAAGTCAGCATTGATCATCCTAATTGCCTTTTATTTCCAGCTTTGAATAGAAAATATCTGTTTGGGCTTTTTCAGGTCTTTGTTAATTCCAGTTGGGTGAAATCCTTTTTAACACCATTTTAATTAATCATTGAAGTATTCTGAAATGTCTGGAAAGACTGTTTCTAGTTTTCGATGGCAAAATATACCAACAAATTTTTAGATATCCCTTGATAAAAGGAGATATCTAAAAACCACCACAGAATATTATTTACTTGTAATTCAAATATACATTTAAGCACTGACACTGTAAAAGTTTGTTCCCAGTATGCCAGAGGGGCCGCTTATCTAGCTGATGGCAAGACACAGCTTTGTGTTTTAATGCACAGGCATCAGGACTGAAGTGGAGCTTCATGCTTACTTTATTGTTCTCGGTTGGATAGCACTAGATGAACAGCAGGACCTAATGAGCTGTGGGCTGGTGCACATGCATGCTTGGCTTAAGAGCAAGACAGGGCATTCTGGCCCAGCTTTGACTGTTACCTGCACTCCTGCAGTATGCTAAATCAGGGCAATATCACTTTATTATTGTTTGTAATGAATATTAATGCTCAATTGATGAGCTATATGAGCTGGTCTTAGCTGGCATACTGCAGAACTGTCAGAGGTTCTGAACAGCAAAAGCAACATTTATTTCTTTCATTTGCATGGAAAATCCTGGAGAAAATAAAACTCTTATATTACTAATTATTTGGATGTTATGTATAGAATAAAACATCTGTCAAGCAAGAAGTTATTAACTGCTTAGGGGATTTCTCTGCATGTCAACTGTTACCTTTTTAGACAATGTATACAGATTATGGGTAAATCTTATAGATCAGTTGTTTGACAAGTGTGACTTGATATAAGTTTGTAAATTCTTTAGTGTTACCAGAGCTATGTGATTTACATAAACTGAAAAGCATTGTTCCACATTTTTTTGGACATATTCTATAGATTTTAGATAGTGACCAGTCTGCCCATTGGGCTCTACTCATCTGCATATTACCAGCCACAGCATGAAATTTGTACTTGCAAAAAAGTCTCACAGCATTTTGGAGCATATATAAAAGTGAAGTTAGGATTGTATTGTTTATGTGCCTACTACATGAAAGCAACATGATCTCAGGCTTCAGTGGGTCTTGCCATTCCTCTGCTTAATTATTCATAAGCCTTGTAGCAGGCATGGGATGGCATATGAGATCTACAGTAAATAGTTCATTTTGGGGAGGTAAGGTGAAGTGTTGGCAGATAAATGGGTATGCATAAAACCTTTTTCCACAGGAAACTGGGTACTTTCCTAAAAGTGCTTTCACCTTCCACTTGAGATACCCTAAACCTGTCAATTTCTTACATATCTCTTGATGAAAATGTGCAGGGCAAAAAATAAGTGTGCATTGTAAAAAGTGCATCTGCATATATTTTTAAATGTGATTTACTTTATTCTAGTAGTGCTGCATTTCCTACAAGCAAACCTAATGGGAAGGTCCCATGACTTACAGAAAATTAGCTGTTCCTTGAGTTACAGAAAATTAACTGTTCCTTTTAGTCTTCTTGAATATAACTGTTGGCAAATCTTTTGTTAAGCATAAAGAGAACTAAACAAAATGTATATTTTTAAGATAGAATTCCCATGCAGAAGAGTTTATAACAAAGGGAAATAATATATCTAATATTAAATGACATAATTCTATATGCTTGTTTAAAATATCTCTTAAAAACGCTTAACATTGTCCTTCCATCACTCCTGAAAGTAATGCATTTTGTAAAGAAATGCCATCTATTACTTTATTCACCCATATCTGTATATCTGAATCAATCACAACTTCTTATGAAATCCTGTAGACTACATTAGCTTGTCTTTTTTTTTTTTTTTTCCAAAAGGTAGAAATTTTGTTTCGTTTTCCCTTTTGATCAGGTATTTTATTCCAAAAATTGTTTCCATAAAAAATCATGTTTTGTCTGTCTGATTTTTTTTTGGTTTTATTTTTTCCACAAGAAAATCACAGTTGTAGCTCAGTTTATATGAAATGAATAATCATTCACACCACAAAAGCCACATGGTCTTCTCTGAATCTTGTCTCATGTGCAGTTGCAAAGAAAGCAAATCAACGTTACTGATGGAGTGGCATCTCTATAACCTTTTTCAAGTCCTTCAAGCCAGCAAATTTTTGGATATGCTTTTTTCTTCAGCGTGGCTGCACTGGCCTTAGTAGTTTTCTGGTGGACATTTGTCATTTATGTGGTATATCACTTTTCCTTTGGACATAAAAGTCACATTGCAATTTCTCAACTAACTGTAACCAAAAAACTTCTTATTTTATATTTTTTTTAAAATTTGTTGGATAATTCTTCTAACGATACAATGATTCTTACAAATAGTACAAAATCGCCTTTTAATTTCACTGTTGCTTATCTACTTCACCCAAGATCAGGAGCTGAATTTTAAACTCACATAAAGAGGAGGGATGATGAATTACAAAGTTCACTTCCTATTATAAAACACATTAAAATGCAGAGATAGAGCTTGAATTTACTAGCTAGGGAAATTACAGCACAGCTATAAGCTAATTCTCCTGTATACTACTTTATAGCTTTGGAAAATTGTACAAGATACTGAGGTAATTAGTCACTTCTGACATTCAGAGCAGATCTCTTTTTTTGAAAGCTTCATCATTCTGTATATATTGTCGTAGGCATACAAGGTGTTTGAGAAGTATCTTGCTGGCAAAAGGACAGCCTCTCCTGAGATAACCTGGGGCAACCTGTTATCTAACTGATGGATGAAACAATTTCCTACATATTAGTGCCATCTTCTATTACATATTCTCAAATCTGCATGTCATTGTTGTAAAGCAAACCAAATTAGTCTGAAAATAAAAGGATTTGTTCACTTCTTCAATATTATAATTTTATAATTATAATTTTTAATAAAAGTATATTGTAGATGAATAGCTCAAACATTTTCCTAACTTGAAATTTATCAAAATAAGAGTATTTCGGTAAGCTTTGTTTCCCAATTATAACTGCACCCCCAACTTAGCTGCATTACTTTAAATCTGTCCCCCATTTGAAATGGGAGAGGTGTCAAATAACAACTTTGCTTGTTACAGAGAAACCCTCTTTAAAAAGGTATTGACAAATAAAAGACTTTTTTAAAGGACATAAAAGCCTGATAAACTGTTTAACAAACATAAACTGTGAGGAAATGATTTAATTTCCTTAAGAGGAAAAAATGTTCTTCACAGTTTCCATGTCTGGAAAAAGTGGTTATGAAGAAAACAATGATAGATTATTTTCCATGCGTCCTGCTGGTAGAAGAAAACAGGAAATGGTTTTATTTGTAGCAAAGATTTATTTTTAATAAGCAGACATTTTGTCCCTTAGTTTTCCTATGAAGCTGTGGTAGAATGGCTACCTAGAAAGGCTGTGGTTCCTGTTTCATTGGATGTATTTAAGTGTCTAACTTAAATAGAAATAATCCATAATACAGTACTAAAACTTTTTCTTTAATTGCAATAAACTCAAGGTGAGTGCAGGGCTATGAGCAGGAGCCTTGGTTTCTGCCATGTGCAAGGGAAAAAAGCTGATGAACTGGCTAGCTGGGCCTCACCTCACCATGGTATATTCATGCTAGATGTACCTGAGAAATGAGTTTGGGATTTGGGTCAGGGAGGAAAAGGACTAGTGACCAAAATCAAAGCAAGTTGAAGGAGAGAACAAGATGAGAAGTAGCATCCAAAAGTTGTTTGTCACCTTGAGGAAGCCGCAGCAGAATTCACAAGCTAGTTAGGAAATAAAGCAGCAAATAGGACCCTAGTGGGATTTTCAGAAGCACTTAGACACAATATGTCTAGTTTTTCAGCTAAAAAATAGAGTCTGAAGTGCTTCACAAATCTCACTTGGGCTATATATGCCTATAGTGACAGCAATACCTTAAAAATATGGTCTCTCAGCAGCCCCCTTTTCTCTACAAGGGGAATAATAGCAATAATAACAGTAGTTTCTCTCTTGCAGGGTGTCTCTGAAGACAATTTTGTTAAAAAAGGCGTCTGATATTCTCAGGTGCTGTGAAAGCTGTGAAAGCTATGAAAGCTATAGAAGCAGTAAAAATATTTTATTTGTTGGTGCTCAGGATCAAGTGTTGACCTAAAGCTCAGCTCCACTCCAGGGAGTCAGGTTAAGTCAATCATAATGACAAGGTGCCATGATTTAAGCCCAGTCGGCAAATCAGACACTCAGTTGTTATCTCACTTCCCCCTTTCTTCCCCCCCCCCTCCCTGAGGGATGGGGAGGAGAATCAAAAGAATACAACTTCCATGGGTTGAGATAGGAACAGTCCAGGAACTAAGGTATAACACAAACCACTGCTGCTACCACCAGTAATAACAATGCTAAGGGAAATAACGAGGGAAAAGAATACAACCACTCACCACCCACTGACCGATACTCAGCCTGACCCGAGCAGTGATCTAGCCCTTTTGGGTAACTGCCCCCATTTTATATAGTGAGCATGACGTGCTGTGGTATGGAATACCTCTTTGGCTAGCCTGGGTGAGGCATCCTGTCTCTGCTTCCTCCTGGCTTCTCCTCCTCTCTGTCAGAACATGAGACTCAGAAAGTCCTTGATCAGAGTAAACATTACTGAGCAGCAACTGGAAACAATGGTGTTATGAGCACTGTTCCCAGGCTGAAAGTCAAAACCACAGCACTGCGCCAGCTACTAAGACAGAGAAAAATGACTGCTACTGCTGAACCCAGGGCACTAACCACCCCTTATTCCGTACCATTCACATCATGCTCAGATCCCACATCTTCAATGTTCCATCACTCTTATATATATACATATATACATCCACAAAGAGAGAGAGAGAGAGAGAGAGAGAGAGATCATTCCTTAGTACATGGACCAATCTCTATAAAGCTGCTGAGTCCATCCAGTCCTTGATGTTGAGCTCCATCTCTTATAACAGTCTTTTAGGGCAGGAGAGGCTGTGTGCAGTGTTCACACTCGTGAATAACCTGGGCAATGGTGTCCATTGCTAAGTCCACCCCTCGATCATGAGTCCATCTGTATGTTGCTTCTCTGCCCTGATGGCCTGGAGTGTCATGGGCCCATCAGGCTCAAAATAATTCACCCTCACCTTCAGCAGTTTCTGCAGTTTGTCGTTGGGGACTCCATCCAGCTGCCTTCCATCTGCAATGCTTTCAAAGCACTTGAGGAGACCAGTGGACTAGATACTTGCCCATACTGTCCCACACACCCTGCCACTTGTGACTGTCCAGCCCTGGGGGAAATCTCTTGGTCCTCCTATATCATCATCTAATCCTAGTCAAGATCCAAACACGACTCTGCTTAACTCTCGAGATCAGACGAAATGATCATGGGAAAAGCATGCTCTGTATACATGCCAACATGGTGGTCCCCATCACAATCAGCAGGCAGGTCTTAAGGGTACACAAAGACCATTCAAAACCTTCAGAACTCTCAAATGATGCTGCTGTACTTGTCACTGGGGCTGGTGTAGCTGCTCTGCTTGGAGCTGGAGTAGCTGTGCTGTCTGTTGTAATCAGAGTTTGAGTAGCTGCTATACTTGTCACTAGGGTGTATAGGAATATCTCCCTCATAGGCTGGCCTCCCAAAGAGGGGAAAAAAGATGTGTAGTTGCCACCTCTCAAAGTATAGAGGTGGTGACTACACTGGGAAGGCAAGCCAGATCAGTTTAATGATCAATGATTCTATTGTATTGCAAGTCATTACCATAAAGCACAATGAAACAAGAACCTTAGCCCAAGGTCCCCAGACAACAAACACTAACACAGCAAATACTGGCTGTAAGTAAGGTACAACACGCTGAAATTGTGAGATCAAGAGTAACAACTTTGAGAGCCAATAAATCAGCATTGTGATGAGTGACTATTAATCCGAAACAATGAATGCTTATCATAAATATGATTAGATGCACTCTGGTCAGATCTGTCATTATCTGAACTCCTCGTGCCCCATGTTGGGCACCAAAAAGAACAGTCATGGTTTAAGCCCAAACAGCAAATCAACCACCTAGTCGTTAGCTCACTCCCCCCCCCCCCCTTCCAGGGTGATGGGGAGGAGAATAGAAAGAATGTAACTCCAATGGGCTGAGATAAGAACAGTCCAGTAACTAAGGTATAACACAAACCACTACTGCTACCACCAATAACAATAATGATAAGGGA